>JAWPHD010011634.1:0-82218 GCA_037043455.1 Cyrtodaria siliqua
ACGTTTTTTCCTGCATGCGTATATCATTTTTTGCATTACCTTCCCTTTTTACCGTGTTTTCTTTACCTGTTTACTCGGTCAAGATACTACAAAGACAGAGGCGTATAGTCTAATAATTCTCACAAACTACAATCAACGCCGTCGAACTCGGTTGCTTTTAGAGCTAGGTTAATTTTTAGCGGTTTTTGCGAACGGTAGGTTGTATTTCTTTTACTTTCTTATTATTTGCAACCTTGTCAAGTCACTGTGTACTTGCTTTGTGGCTTTCTAGGCTTTTGCTTTTTTATATTATATATACATGATCATTTATGTGTTTTACTTATATTGCCTATAAATGCTGCTTTGCATGTTAGAGAATATAATCTGGGAGGGGCGATATCATTATTTACACGGTCCCGTTTATTGGCATGACACTCGGGTAAGATTAAGGGTTGGTGCCCCTAGAAAAACTCTAGAAAAACGAATAAGTTAAAAAGCTCCCACCCCATAAGAAGTAGCTCGAGGAACATCCCCATCTAAGAGAGGGATAATTAACAATATTAACATTAAAATCATCTCTCTTTTCATAGATTTTACTAATTATTTCACCGTTTTCAATAGAGAGATTTAGATTAAAAAACGAAGCGGACAGTATCAAAAATGATCTTTTTTTAAGTTGAAGGCCTTTAGGATAGATAATATTAACCACAGTAGAATGGAAATGAATGTAAATGTCCAATTTGTCTTGCAGATACCGAGAGGTGTCATTAATGGTTTCAATCTGCCTGAGTATCGGATGAAAGGCTCAACATGAAATCTCTTTCATAGCAATACAAGATTAAATGTGCGACAAGAAGTGCACAGTTCGTGCCCATAAAGAGATGTAAATCAAGAAAAGAAGCGACACTATCACGCGTATACAGAACAAACGATCCGTTCGTCCTGTATATGTGCTCCTTAAACAGCATGTATTCATCTATTTCGTAGAAAATATAAAATAAATCATGTTGCAATAGAGTATTGTTCATAATATATGTGCATGTTTATTTGTAAATCATATGAAAGTACAATTACTCCAACATTATCACCTATTTTAGACGTGAACCTTTTGCCATCATCATATCTGAAGATAATGATGTATCAAATTTACCGACGATCGCATTATTACGATAGTAATAAGTAGAATTAACTACCTACCGTTTTCACTTACAGCTAAAACCACCAACTGCAAGTTCCATGTTGATGTTGAAAATGATTGGAAACAGACAATAGCGGACAACTCCCTACAGAACAACCCATCCGACCTTTTTGCCAATATGACCTTTCCAAGCCGGTACCCCTACTGTCAACCGTTTTATGTTTGTGGTGTGGGATATTTTGCTTGTATTTATCCTGGTAACTGTTGTTTGTTTTGGTTGAATGCCACATTTCGTTTAATAAGTGTTCAATAATTTCCTAATTCGTATGTCACAAATAAATACTGATAGGAGATATCCTTTGGAAGCAACACACACACCCAAGAGAACAAAGAAGCAGACTCGGTTTTATTGAGTCTGTTCATGAGAGGTAATGTAGGAAGCAACACCAATCATGCCCCACTAACGTTAAATCTATATATAGCTTCGTTGATCCCAAATAACCAGTACAAATAACGCTACTGATTCGTATTGACAAGAGCGAAAATCAATTTATTAGAAAATGTCTTCTTTATTCTTACCATAGTCTACAACAAGTCGTGCTTCCATCGTATCGTATCCCATCGCATTGTTCGCATAACATAAATAAACGCCGGCGTCATTTGGTTGAACATCGTCTATTTCAAGGTTGCTAACAAATAGCCCTTTACCATCTCCTTGTACTTCTGTAGACTTTAGAACAAAAAAGCTTTTACCGTCCTTTATAAAATTGTCACTGTTCGGTCCATCACCTTCTTTCAGCCACTGAAATACATTTAATTCATAGCGTTACCTCTAATAACTATGACAGTTAAACTCTAGTATTATTGTTTCAATATGCCTAGAGAAATGGGCTGTGTGATTTTGGCTGTGAGATCGTAGATCGTAGATCGACATTCAATATCGAGCTGGATTTTCAATGTCAAGCTAGCTCTGAGACTGACATTCGGTTAAACTTATAAGAAGGCATACTGGATACAGAACTTGGATTGCAATTCGAGCTGGCTCTGAAATCGATATTCGTTTTAAACGTACACCAAGGCATTATCAATGCAGAGCTGGGTTTGAATACAGAGATGGCTCTGAGAACGATATTCGGTTAAACTTATAAGAAGGCATACTGAATACAGAGCTGGGTTTGAATTTCGAGCTGGCTCTGAGATCGATATTCGTTTTAAACGTATAACAAGGCATTTCGAATACAGAGCTGGGTTTGAATTTCGAGCTGGCACTGAGATCAATATTCGTTTTTAACGTGAACCAAATCATTTTGAATATCGAGCTGTGCTTGAATTTCGAGCTGGCTCTGAGATCAATATTCGTTGTAAACGTACACCAAGGCATTATGAATGCAGAGCTGGGTTTGAATACAGAGATGGCTCTGAGATCGATATTCGTTATAAACATACACAAAGTCATTTTGAATGCAGAACTGGGTTTGAATTTCGAGCTGGCTCTGAGATCGATATCCGTTATAAACATACACTAAGGCATTATGAATGCAGAGTTGGGTTTGAATGCAGAGCTGGCTCTGAGATCTATATTCGTTTTAAACTTACACCGAGTCATTTTGAATACAGAGCTGTGTTGAATACTGAGCTGGCTCTGAGATCGATATTCGTTTTAAACATAGACAAAGTCATTTTGAATGCAGAGCTTGGTTTGAATACAGAGCTGGCTCTGAGGTCGATATTCGTTTTAAACGTGAACCAAGTGATTTGGAACATCGAGCTGGGTTTGAATTTCGAGCTTGCTCTGAGATCGATATTCGGTTTAAACGTATAACAACGCATTTTGAATATAGAGCTGGGTTTGAATTTCGAGCTGGCACTGAGGTCGATATTCGTTTTAAACATGAACCAAATCATTTTGAATATCGAGCTGTGCTTGAATTTCGAGCTGGCTCTAAGATCAATATTCGTTGTAAACGTACACCAAGGCATTATAAATGTCGAGCTGGGTTTGAATACAGAGATGGCTCTGAGATCGATATTCGTTATAACATACACAAAGTCATTTTGAAGGCAGAACTGGGTTTGAATTTCGAGCTGGCTCTGAGATCGATATTCGTTATAAACATACACTAAGGCATTATGAATGCAGAGTTGGGTTTGAATGCAGAGCTGGCTCTGTCATTTTGATTATCGAGTATCTGGCTCTGAGATCGGTATTTGTTTTAAACGTAGAACAAGCCATTTTGAATATCGAGCTGGGTTTGAATTTCGAGCTGGATCTGAGATCGATATTCGTTTTAAACGTATAAGAAGGCATTTTGAATATAGAGCAGGGTTTGAATTTCTAGCTGGCTCTGAGATCGATATTCGTTTTAAACGTATAACAAGGCATTTTGAATACAGAGCTGGGTTTGAATTTCGAGCTGGCTCTGAGATCGATATTCGTTTTAAACATACACAAAGTCATTTTGACTGCAGAGCTGGGTTTGAATTTCGAGCTGGCTCTGAGATCGATATTCGTTTTTAACGTGAACCAAGTCATTTTGAATATCGAGCTGTGCTTGAATTTCGAGCTGGCTCTGAGATCAATATTCGTTGTAAACGTACACCAAGGCATTATGAAATCAGAGCTGGGTTTGAATACAGAGACGGCTTTGAGATCGATATTCTTTATAAACGAACACAAAGTCATTTTGAATGCAGAACTGGGTTTGAATTTCGAGATGTCTCTGAGATCGATATTCGTTATAAACATACACTAAGGCATTATGAATGCAGAGTTGGGTTTGAATGCAGAGCTGGCTCTGTCATTTTGATTATCGAGCTGGGTTTGACTTTCGAGCTGGCTCTGAGATCGGTATTTGTTTTAAGCGAATAACATGCCATTTTGAATATCGAGCTGGGTTTGAATTTCGAGCTGGCTCTGAGATCGATATTCGTTTTAAACGTATAACAAGGCTTTTTACACTTTGTGTAAGTTTAAAACGAATATCGATCTCAAAGCCAGCATGAAATTCAAACCCAGCTCGGTATTCAAAATGGCTTGTTATACGTTTAAAACGAATACCCATCTCAGAGCCAGCTCGAAATCCAAACCCAGCACGATATTCAAAATGACTTCGTTCCCGTTTAAAACGAATATCGATCTTTGAGCCAGCTCGAAATTCAAACCCAGCTCTACATTCAAAATGACTTTTTGTATGTTTATAACGAATATCGATATCAGAGCCAGCTCGAAATTCAAACCCAGCTCGATATTCAAAATGGCTTGTTATACGTTTAAAACGAATACCGATCTCAGAGCCAGCTCGAAATTCAAACCCAGCCCGATATTCAAAATGACTTGGTTCACGTTTAAAACGAATATCGATCTCAGAGCCAGCTCGAAATTCAAAGCCATCTCTGCATTCAAATGACTTTGTGTATGTTTAAAACGAATATCGATCTCAGAGCCAGCTCGAAATTAAAACACAGCTCTGTATTCAAAATGCCTTGTTATACGTTTAAAACGAAATCGATCTCAGAGCCAGCTCGAAATTGAAACCCAACTCGATATTCAAAATAGCCAGTTATACGTTAAAAACGAATACCGATCTCAGAGCCAGCTCGAAAATCATACCAAGCTTGATATTCAAAATGACTTGGTTCACGTTTAAAACGAATATCTATCTCAGAGCCAGCTCGAAATTCAAACCCAACTCTTCATTCATAATGCCTTAGTGTATGTTTATAACGAATATCGATCTCAGAGCCAGCTCGAAATTCAAACACAGCTCTGCATTCAAAATGACTTTGTATATGTTTATAACGAATATCGATCTCAGAGCCATCTCTGTATACAAACCCAGCTTTCCATTCATAATGCCTTGGTGTACGTTTACAACGAATATTGATCTTAGAGCCAGCTGGAAATTCAAGCACAGCTCGAAATTCAAAATGACTCGGTTCACGTTAAAAACGAATATAGATCTCAGAGCTAGCTCGAAATTGAAACCCAGCTCTGTATTGAAAATGCCTTTTATACGTTTAAAACGAATACCGATCTCAGAGCCAGCTCGAAATTCAAACCCAGCCCGATATTCAAAATGACTTGGTTCCCGTTTAAAACGAATATCGATCTCAGAGCCAGCTCGAAATTCAAAGCCAGCTCTGCATTCAAAATGACTTTGTGTATGTTTAAAACGAATATAGATCTCAGAGCTAGCTCGAAATTCAAACCCAGCTCGATATTCAAAATGGCTTGTTATACGTTTAAAACGAATACCGATCTCAGAGCCAGCTCGAAATTCAAACCCAGCTCGATATTCAAAATGACTTGGTTCACGTTTAAAACGAATATCGATCTCAGAGCCAGCTCGAAATTCAAACCCTGCTCTGCATTCAAAATGACTTTGTGTATGTTTAAAACGTATATCGATCTCAGAGCCAGCTCGCAATTCAACCCAGCTCTGAATTCAATATGACATTTTGTATGTATAAAACGAATATCGATCTCAAAGCCAGCTCAGTATTCAAACACAGCTCTGCATTCAAAATGACTCGGTGTAAGTTTAAAACGATTATCGATCTCAGAGCAGCTCTGCATTCAAACCCAACTCTGCATTCAAAATGACTTTGTGTATGTTTATAACGAATATCGATCTCAGAGCCAGCTCGAAATTCAAACCCAGCTCGATATTCAAAATGGCTTGTTATACGTTTAAAACGAATACCGATCTCAGAGCCAGCTCAAAATTCAAACCCAGCCCGATATTCAAAATGACTTGGTTCCCGTTTAAAACTAATATCGATCTCAGAGCCAGCTCGAAATTCAAAGCCAGCTCTGCATTTAAAATGACTTTGTGTATGTTTGAAACGAATATCGATCTCAGTGCCAGCTCGAAATTCAAACACAGCTCTGTATTCAAAATGCCTTGTTATAGGTTTAAAACGAATATCGATCTCAGAGCTAGCTCGGAATTGAAACCCAGCTCGATATTCAAAATAGCCAGTTATACGTTTAAAACGAATACCGATCTCAGAGACAGCTCGAAATTCAAACCAAGCTTGATATTCAAAATGACTTGGTTCACGTTTAAAACGAATATCGATCTCAGAGCCAGCACGAAATTCAAACCCATCTCTGCATTCATAATGCCTTAGTGTATGTTTATAACGAATATCGATCTTAGAGCCAGCTCGAAATTCAAATCCAACTCTGCATTCAAAATGACTTTGTGTATGTTTATAACGAATATCGATCTCAGAGCCAGCTCGAAATTCAAACACAGCTCTGCATTCAAAATGACTTTGTATATGTTTATAACGAATATCGATCTCAGAGCCATCTCTGTATTCAAACCCAGCTCTCCATTCACAATGCCTTGGTGTACGTTTACAACGAATATTGATCTCAGAGCCAGCTGGAAATTCAAGCACAGCTCGAAATTCAAAATGACTCGGTTCACGTTACAAACGAATATAGATCTCAGAGCTAGCTCGAAATTCAAACCCAGCTCTGTATTCAAAATGCCTTTTATACGTTTAAAACGAATATCGATCTCAGAGACAGCTCGAAATTCAAACTCAGCTCTTTATTCAAACTGCCTTCTTATACGTTTAAGACGAATATCGATTTCAGAGCCAGCTTGAAATTCAAACCCAGCTCGATATTCGAAATGGCTTGTTATACGTTTAAAACGAATACCGATCTCAGAGCCAGCCCGAAATTCAACCCCAGCTCGATATTCAAAATGACTCGGTTCACGTTAAAAACGAATATCGATCTCAGAGCTAGATCGAAATTCAAACCCAGCTCTGTATTCAAAATGCCTTTTTATACGTTTAAAACGAATATCGATCTCAGAGCCAGCTCGCAATTCAAACCCAGCGCTGAATTCAATTTGACATTGTGTATGTATAAAACGAATATCGATCTCAAAGCCAGCTCAGTATTCAAACACAGCTCTGCATTCAAAATGACTCGCTGTAAGTTTAAAACGAATATCGATCTCAGAGCCAGCTCGAAATTCAAACACAGCTCTGTATTCAAAATGCCTTGTTATACGTTTAAAACGAATATCGATCTCAGAGCCAGCTCGAAATTGAACCCACATCGATATTCGAAATAGCCAGTTATACGTTTAAAACGAATACCGATCTCAGAGCCAGCTCTGCATTCAAACCCAACTCTGCATTCATAATGCCTTAGTGTATGTTTATAACGAATATCGATCTCAGAGCCAGCTCGAAATTCAAACACAGCTCTGTATTCAAAATGCCTTGATATACGTTTAAAACAAATGTCGATCTCAGAGCCAGCTCGAAATTCAAACCCAACTCTGAATTCATAATGCCTTAGTGTATGTTTATAACGAATATCGATATCAGAGGCAGCTCGCAATTCAAACCCAGCTCTGCATTCAAAATGACTTTGTGTATGTTTATAACGAATATCGATCTCAGAGCCATTTCTGTATTCAAACCCTGCTCTGCATTCATAATGCCTTGGTGTACGTTTACAACGAATATTGATCTCACAGCCAGCTCGAAATTCAAGCACAGCTCGATATTCAAAATGACTCGGTTCACGTTAAAAACGAATATCGATCTCAGAGCTAGCTCGAAATTCAAACCCAGCTCTGTATTCAAAATGCCTTTTGATACGTTTAAAACGAATATCGATCTCAGAGCCAGCTCGAAATTCAAACACAGCTCTGTATTTAAAATGCCTTCTTATACATTTAAGACGAATATCGATCTCAGAGCCAGCTCGAAATTCAAACCCAGCTCTGAATTCAATATGACTTTGTGTATGTATAAAACGAATATCGATCTCAGAGCCAGCTCAGTATTAAAAAACAGCTCTGCATTCAAAATGACTTGGTGTATGTTTAAAACGAATATCGATCTCAGAGCCAGCTCTCCATTCAAACCCAACTCTGCATTCATAATGCCTTATTATATGTTTATAACGAATATCGATCTCAGAACCAGCTCGAAATTCAAACCCAGCTCTACATTCAAAATGACAATGTGTATCTTTATAACTAATATCGATCTCAGAGCCAGCTCGAAATTCAAACCCAGCTCGATTATCAAAATGGCTTGTTATACGTTTAAAACGAATACCGATCTCAGAGCCAGCTCGAAATTCAAACCCAGTCCGATATTCAAAATGACTTGGTTCCCTTTTAAAACGGATATCGATCTCAGAGCCACCTCGAAATTCGAAGCCAGCTCTGCATTCAAAATGACTTTGTGTATGTTTAAAACGAATATCGATCTCAGAGCCAGCTCGAAATTCAAACACAGCTCTGTATTCAAAATGCCTTGTTATACGTTTAAAACGAATACCGACCTCAGAGCCAGCTCGAAATTAAAACCCAGCTCGATATTCAAAATGACTTGGTTCACGTTTAAAACGAACATCGATCTCAGAGCCAGCTCGAAATTCAAACCCAGCTCTGCATTCAAAATGACTTTGTGTATGTTTAAAAGGAATATCGATCTAAGAGCCAGCTCGAAATTCAAATCCCACTCTGTATTGAAAATACCTTGTTATACGTTTAAAACGAATATCGATCTCAGAGCCAGCTCGAAATTCAAACCCAGCTCTACATTAAAAATGACTATGTGTATGTTTATAACGAATATCGATCTCAGAGCTAGCTCTACATTCAAACCCAGCTCTACATTCAAAATGACTATGTGTATGTTTATAACGAATATCGATCCCAGAGCCAGCTCGAAATTCAAACCCAGCTCTGCATTCAAAATGGCTTGTTATACGTTTAAAACGAATACCGATCTCAGAGCCAACTAGAAATTCAAACCCAGCCCGATATTCAAAATGACTTGGTTCCCTTTTAAAACGGATATCGATCTCAGAGCCACCTCGAAATTCAAACACAGCTCTGTATTCAAAATGCCTTGTTATACGTTTAAAACGAATATCGACCTCAGAGCCAGCTCGAAATTAAAACCCAGCTCGATATTCAAAATGACTTGGGTCACGTTTAAAACGAACATCGATCTCAGAGCCAGCTCGAAATTCAAACCCAGCTCTGCATTCAAAATGACTGTGTATGTTTAAAACGAATATCGATCTCAGAGTCAGCTCGAAATTCAAACCCAGCTCTGCATTCAAAATGACTTTGTGTATGTGTATAACGAATATCGATCTCAGGGCCATCTCTGTATTCAAACGCAGCTCTGAATTCATAATGCCTTGGTGTACGTTTACAACGAATATCCATCTCAGAGCCAGCTCGAAATTCAAACCCATCTCTGTATTCAGTATGCCTTCTTATAAGTTTAACCGAATATCGATCTCTGAGCCATCTGTGTATTCAAACCCAGCTCTGCATTGACAATGCCTTTGTGTACCTTTATAATGAATATCGATCTCAGAGCCAGCTCAAAAATTCAAACACAGCTGTGTATTCAAAATGCCTTGTTATACTTTTAAAACGAATATTGATCTCAGAGCCAGCTCAGTATTAAAAAACAGCTCTGCATTCAAAATGACTCGGTGTATGTTTAAAACGAATATCGATCTCAGAGCCAGCTCTGCATTCAAACCCAACTCTGCATTCATAATGCCTTAGTGTATGTTTATAACGAATATCGATCTCAGAGCCAGCACGAAATTCAAACCCAGCTCTACATTCAAAATGACTATGTGTATGTTTATAACGAATATCGATCTCAGAGCCAGCTCGAAATTCAAACAAAGCTCTGTATTCAAAATGGCTTGTTATACGTTTAAAATGAATAACGATCTCAGAGCCAGCTCGAAATTAAAACCCAGCTCGATATTCAAAATAGCCAGTTATATGTTTAAAACGAATACCGATCTCAGAGCCAGCTCGAAATTCAAACCCAGCTTGATATTCAAAATGATTTGGTTCACGTTTAAAACGAATATCGATCTCAGAGCCAGCTCGAAATTCAAACCCAGCTCTACATTCAAAATGACTATGTGTATGTTTATAACGAATATCGATCTCAGAGACAGCTCGAAATTCAAACCCAGCTCTGCATTCAAAATGGCTTGTTATACGTTTGAAACGAATACCGATCTCAGAGCCAGCTCGAAATTCAAACCCAGCCCGATATTCAAAATGACTTGGTACCCGTTTAAAACGAATATCGATCTCAGAGCCAGCTCGAAATTCAAAGCCAGCTCTGCATTCAAAATGACGTTGTGTATGTTTAAAACGAATATCGATCTCAGAGCCAGCTCGAAATTCAAACCCAGCTCTGCATTCAAAATGACTTTGTGTATGTGTATAACGAATATCGATCTCAGGGCCATATCTGTATTCAAACGCAGCTCTGAATTCATAATGCCTTGGTGTACGTTTACAACGAATATCCACCTCAGAGCCAGCTCGAAATTCAAACCCAGCTCTGTATTCAGTATGCCTTCTTATAAGTTTAACCGAATATCGATCTCTGAGCCATCTCTGTATTCAAACCCAGCTCTGCATTGACAATGCCTTTCTGTACTTTTAAAACGAATATCGATCTCAGAGCCAGCTCGAAATTCAAACACAGCTGTGTATTCAAAATGCCTTGTTATACGTTTAAAACGAATATCGATCTCAGATCCAGCTCGAAATTGAAACCCAGCTCGATATTCAAAATAGCCAGTTATACGCTTAAAACGAATACCGATCTCAGAGCCAGCTCGAAATTCAAACCCACCTTGATATTCAAAATGAGTTGGTTCACGTTTGAAACGAATATCGATCTCAGAGTCAGCTCGAAACTCAAACCCAACTCTGCATTCATAATGCCTTTGTGTATGCTTATAATGAATATCGATCTCAGAGCCAGCTCGAAATTCAAACCCAGCTCTGCATTCAAAATGACTTTGTGTATGTTTATAACGAATATCGATCTCAGAGCCAGCTCGAAATTCAAACACAGCTCTGCATTCAAAATGACTTTCTATATGTTTATAACAAATATCGATCTCAGAGCAATCTCTGTATTCAAACCCAGCTATGCATTCATAATGCCTTGGTGTACGTTTACAACGAATATTGATCTCAGAGCCAGCTCGAAATTCAAGCACAGCTCGATATTCAAAATGACTCGGTTCACGTTTAAAACGAATATCGATCTCAGATCTAGCTCGAAATTCAAACCCAGCTCTGTATTCAAAATGCCTTTTTATACGTATAAAACGAATATCGATCTCAGAGCCAGCTCGAAATTCAAACCCAGCTCTGTATTCAAACTGCCTTCTTATACATTTAAGACGAATATCGATCTCAGAGCCAGCTCGAAATTGAAACCCAGCTCGATATTCAAAATGGAATGTTATACGTTTAAAACAAATACCGATCTCAGAGCCAGCTCGAAATTCAAACCCAGCTCGATATTCAAAATGACTTGGTTTACATTTAAAACGAATATCGATCTCAGAGCCAGCTCGAAATTCAAACCCTGCTCTGCATTCAAAATGACTTTGTGTATGTTTAATACCAATATCGATTTCAGAGCCAGCTCGAAATTCATGACCCGGTGTAAGTTTAAAATGAATATCGATGTCAGAGCCAGCTCTGCTTCAAACCCAACTCTACATTCATAATGCCTTAGTGTATGTTTATAACGAATATCGATCTCAGAGCCAGCTCGAAATTCAAACCCAGCTCTACATTCAAAATGACTTTGTGTATGTTTATAACGAATATCGATCTCAGAACCAGCTCGAAATTCAAACCCAGCTCGATATCAAAATGGCTTGTTATACGTTTAAAACGAATACCGATCTCAGAGCCAGCTCGAAATTCAAACCCAGCCCGATATTCAAAATGACTTGGTTCCCGTTTAAAACGAATATCGATCTCAGAGCCAGCTCGAAATTCAAAGCCAGCTCTGCATTCAAAATGACTTTGTGTATGTTTAAAACGAAAATCGATCTCAGAGCCTGCTCGAAATTCAAACACTGCTCGGTATTCAAAATGCCTTGTTATACGTTTAAAACGAATTTCGATCTCAGAGCCAGCTCGAAATTGAAACCCAGCTCGATATTCAAAATAGCCAGTTATACGTTTAAAACGAATACCGATCTCAGAGCCAGCTCGAAATTCAAACCCAGCTTGATATTCAAAATGACTTGGTTCACGTTTAAAACGAATATCGATCTCAGAGCCAGCTCGAAATTCAAACCCAGATCTGCATTCAAAACGACTTTGTGTATGTTTAAAAGTAATATCGATCTCAGAGCCAGCTCGAAATTCAAATCCCACTCCGTATTGAAATAACCTTGTTATACGTTTATAACGAATATCGACCTCAGAGCCGGCTCGAAATTCAAACCCAGCTCGATATTCAAAATGGCTTGTTATACGTTTAAAACGAATACCGATCTCAGAATCAGCTTGAAATTCAAACCCAGCTCGATATTCAAAATGACTTGGACCACGTTTAAAACGAATATCGATCTCACAGACGGCTCAACCCAGGTCTGCATTGAAAATGACTTTGTGTATGTTTAAAACGAATATCGATCTCAGAGCCAGCTCGAAATTCAAACCCAGCTCTGCATTCAAAATGACTTGGTGTACGTTTACAACGAATATCGATCTCAGAGCCAACTCGAAATTCAAACCCAGCTCTGTATTCAGTATGCCTTCTTATAAGTTTAACCGAATATCGATCTCTTAGCCATCTCTGTATTCAAACCCAGCTCTGCATTGACAATGCCTTGGTGTACGTTTAAAACGAATATCGATCTCAGAGACAGCTCGAAATTCAATCCCAGCTCTATATTCAGTATGCCTTTTTATAAGTTTAACCGAATAGCGATCTCAGAGCTAGCTCGACATTGAAAACCCAGTTCAATATTGAATGTCGATCTACGATCTACGATCTCACAGCCAACTTCACACAGCTAGAGAAATATACTTTCTTAGTCGTATTTGAATTGCTTCGATAAATAAAAAGTATCGTATAGATCAAATGTCATTAGAAAGGTTTGACAAACTAAAGTTATATTTTTTGAGGACTGTCAGATTTAGTAGTTTGCCTTACTTTAAGTAAATATATGCTCATAAGACAAGGTGACCATGTTCAGTAACATGAAAAATGTATTGTAACTGATCAGACTACTGGTATACAAACTCACCTGAACTGTTCAAACTCACATGAACTATAGGTTCAAACTCACATGAAATAGAGGTTCAAACTCACCTGGTCTAGGGGTTCAAACGCACCTTAACTGTTCAAAACTCACCTGGACTAGAGGTTCAAACTTACATGAACTAGAGGTTCAAACTCACCTGAAATAGACGTTCAAACTCACATGAACTAGATGTTCAAACTCACCTGAACTAGAGGTTCAAAATCACATGAACTAGAGGTTCAAACTCAACTGAAATGGAGGTTCAAACTCACCTGGACTAGAGGTTCAAACTAACATGAACGAGAGGTTGAAACTCACCTGAACTAGAGGTTCAAACTGAAATAAACTCATCTGGATTGGAGGTTCAAACTTAAATAAACTATAGGTTCAACCTCATCTGAACTAGAGGTTCAAACTCACTAGGGCTAGAGGTTCAAACTCACTAGGACTAGAGGTTCAACCTCATCTGAACTAGAGGTTCAAACTCACTAGGACTAGAGGTTCAAACTCACTAGGACTAGTGGTTCAACCTCATCTGAACTAGAGGTTCAAACTCACTAGGACTAGAGGCTCAAACTTACCTGGACTAGAGGTTCAAACTTACTTGAACTAGAGGTTCAACCTCACCTAGACTAGAGGTTCAAACTCACCTGGATTAGAGGTTCAAACTTACATGAACTAGAGTTTCAAACTCACCAAAACTTCGGGTTTTTGCAAGCCTTTCACTCTACATCTAAACAGTGCGGTATCTCCAACAGTTGTTGTCGAGTTAAGCTGGTATAGTTCTGTCACCTCCGGACGACCTATACAACATTAAACATCAAAATGAAAATGCAGTTATCTCAAATGACTTGTGCATACGCTCTATTACACTGTAGTAAAACAAATACCGCTGTTGGTCGATTTACTTGATGTAACGTACAACTGTACACTATTTGAAAATTTAAACAATAGCATTATGAACCACGAAAAGAAACACTTCTTTTTCAAGAATTGTTATACCGGCGTTTTTTTTTTTTGTGGGTGTAGTTATGTCTGAAATGAAACATTATGACGATGGCTCCACACCCAGAGGCCCTCAAGGGGGGTCAAAAGGTCAAATACACTAAAAATTCAATTTCCATATTTTTGCACATAGCATGGTGTATGTAATCGTCTATAAAATATTAAGCAACATATCAAACGCTTTTTATTCGAACTCGAACGTCTGCCTGCGACCCCAGGGTGGGTTGTGTGTGTGTGTGTGTGTGTGTGTGTGTGTGTGTGTGTGTGGTGGGGGTGGAGGAGGGGGTGGGGAGGGGGCATTTGGGGTATTTTTTTCCTCGTAATTATGTTTCAAATGAAAGATGATGATGCTAGTGGGGGTGGGTAATACTGATTCAATTATTTTTATACTCAAGTTTTTGAAAAACAAATGGTATATTAAAATCGCCTCCATTTGTCCGTCTGTCCATGCGTTACGGTATCTCCTGATAAACCGTTGAACGGAATTCAACCAAACTTAGGGTATGACTTCAGCATATGATGATGGCGTGCAAGAGCAACATTATTTTTGGCTCCGCACACAGGGGACCTGCGTGGGGTGTGTGGGGGCGGGGGCGCCAATAGGTCAATTACATTGTTATTTTTGCACATAACTTGGTGTATGCAATCTTCAATAAAAGATAAACAACATATCAAATGATTTTATTATTTCGAACTCGAACGTCTGCCCGGAGCCCAGGATTGATCGAGTGGGTGGGGGTGGTTGGTGGGTGGATGGGGTAGGGGCGGGGAGAGATTTTGATTTTTTTGTAAATATGTCTCAAATGAAACATTATGATGATGGGATTACACTGTATACATTTGTTGCCTCCTACATCATCGGTCGGTTGCCCTTGACTTTAACCCCACGGAACCACAGACATAGAAACACTCAGGGTGTGGATTTGTAACGGCCATTGTCTAGACGATGTTGTGTGTGCATCACTTACTACAGGTACTCACCAAATATGAGTCAGCCCTGAAAGGGTTGATTAATTGCAGCAACGTGTAAACATGTCCACCTCGTTACCGGTTTCTATAGATTTAAATTTAAATATATTTAGGAACAACGATCTACCGTTGTTAAAAACATGCCTATATTCTAAACATGTACCACACCTGAGTTGGTAGTGCGAACAGTTGTCGTTTCGTCTGTACTAGCTACTGTTTCGTTGAGGCACTGCGGAACAAGACCGCTCCAGGTTCCAGCTCTCTGACAAACACGAGCCTTTTGTTTAATACTAATAACGTAACTCTCGTCACAAAGGCATGTGGCTTTTGCACCGTATTTGTTGTGTGTGATATTTACACGCCCGTTATCGATGTTGATTAAATCGCTACATTGCGCGTTCACAGAGATACAATTGTTCACATGTAAGGGAAGAAGTACACATCAGCACAGAGATACAATTGTTCACATGTAAGTGTGCGTTAGCGTGCAGTCAACACAGATAAACGGTTCACTCATGACTGCTACCATGTGTAATTATAAGATTGCGTTATCAAAGTAAAAAGCTCAAAGAAACTTCATTGCTACCTTACCATGTAGGCCTACAATTAAGAGTCGCTGCCGTTGCGGCAGCAAATGCAAATAACGGTAAAATATGCTATTTAGTAGGTACATGATGATTGGGTAGGCTAATTTCGCGAGCATAACCTTTATTATTTATTTACGTCTTCGGGAATTTATTTTTCTTCTTTTTTTTCAGTATTGTTTTAACACACGTGACTTGATCTGTTATTATGTTAAACTTTGTTTCCAGTTCCTACCCAGATATAATGCTCTTTTCTTTCGGCAGTTATTTTACACTTGCTTGTAAATTAGTTGTTATAAGACCACAGCGGTCCAGTCCTAAAACGACACTATCCAAAGCAGTTCAGAGGGGTTGGACACGGGTTTGTGCGGGTTTGTGCGAATTTGAAAATGAAGAAATGAATATCGTACGCGACATATTCTTCTTGTATTAAGGTGAAAATCCGAAGAAGTTTACTGAAGCTAATCAAGATGAAACCGTCAAGCTTACACACGCAGAACTATTACCAGGGGTACGGTCCCCTTTCCGTCAATTTTTACTTTTTACACTGATTGTTTTCATCCGTGTCCCATGGACATATTTCTAGTTTACATAAGTGTTTTTCATATTGATTTTATTAAACGAGTTGGATAAAGTGCATGATGCGATGCTGTGCCGAGCATCATATCAATATCATACAACACATTTAATACATTCAATATTAAATAGGTACGAACCGGAGATTCTACTTTGTGGTAAACGCCTAAAATGTCACTGACGTAACATGTCTACAGTATATATATTCTCTGCCTCGCCATTCTTCGTTTTCTAAGCCTCGCCTAATAAACTTGATACTCTGCCTAGCCATTCTTCGTTTTCTAAGCCTCGCCTAATAAACTTGATAGCAAAAGGCACTGACATAATATTCTATTTATCATGTAGAGTATCCACATTTTCTGTATAAATTACTATTATAACCTTTTTCTCAGAATGTTACGCTTATCGAGGACGCCGCCGTGTTGTTGTTTTTTGTTTGTTTTATGACGTCAGGCAACGCTACCTGCATGACGTCAGTTTACGTTGCGTACAATAAACGCCGAGGGATTCCGCATTTGATTTTTTTTTAAATTTATTAGGTCACCCCTTTATTAGGCAGAAAAGTGCATAATATTATCTGCATGATAAATAGATATCGTCGTATGTTGCCTCGGTTTTTTCCGTACACAATACGGACTTTCCACGTCGATTTCCGGAGTCCGTAGTGTTAGCGGTTACAGAAAAAGACGAGGCAATTCCGATTGCACGCAGAGCTGAACGGAGATAACGTATGATATGGCCTTCATTTGTATATTTATTACACTAGTGTAATATAATATTTGTGTCATGGTTTTATTGCTCTATCACTCCGCAATTTATGTAATAAAAAAAGTAAACGCGTATAACCTTATTTCAGTAACGTTTCATTGCGACGTCTGTGTTTTCATGTTGTAGGAAATTCCACTTACGTAAAAGAGAAGATCAGTACAACAAATCTCATTTTCTATTATAAGTAGCTTACAATGAAAACAAAGTTGAAATATAAAGTTTGTATATTATCATAGTTTTACCTTTGACGCTGTATACTGGTGACTCTGTGGTTTTATTGCCATTTTGTGTAAGTTCGTTAAGTTGTCCGACAATATGTTGAAGAATAGTCGTTGCCTCTGTCACTCTATCTTCAACAGCAAATAGCCGTTTATTCAGATTGGCTGTGTTTGTTTGCAAGCCTTCTTGAACTTGTCTGTGGAATCCCTGCAATTCACCGGCCAGCTGCGCTACATCAGTCTTCAGCGTCTTGATCTCAGTCAGTAATACTTCGTTATCGTCGGTACCTGGAGTATAACATCGGAAAACATGAAAATAAGTAAACCGAACGTAATTAGATGAAAATATGCCACAATATGAAATGAGTTTAAATAAAACAGATAATAACCAACATTAGTATGTGTATGTAATTCAAAGTTTCTGTATAATACGTATAAGTATGTTATTGCGTCATATCCATGCAATGGTTATATAACTATATGGATACTGAAGGATACTGAAGGATGTTGGCTGTTCAACATTTTCGGGACTTTACTTTTTATCTTTTATCTTTTGTTATTTTATTTCTGTTAATAACTGTTTCGGTTTTTATTTTTTATTTTAGTACATTTTAGTACATGGACATAATGCAAGGCTGAAGACTGTAAAATTAACAATGATTAAGATTATTTTTTGTGCATATTTTATTTCTTATACCCAACCCACCAACACCCACCAACACACCACCCCCACTCTTATATTTCTTAATTTAAAGAATTTGTTAGAAATGAAGCAAACGTGTTCGAGTGAATTCTAGAGGTCCTATAGCCATGTTTAAGAAGTCATGCAAACTCATCAGGTCTGAATAAACGGCTACTTATTGTTGGAGCCTAAAGTGACAGTCGCAACTACTTTATTTAAATATATTGTCGGGCAACTTAAAGGCCGAGATTGGTAGTCCAGGGGAACTCTCGGATGACTGACAGTGATTGTAAAGAAATTACTCTCTGACTTCGTACCCGACCCCATTATCACCATGTGTCTGCTACTACAGTATAAATTCCTGATCCAGAATGTTTTATGGTTTTATGTGAATCAATGCCACTCAATGAAGGTGAACTACGAATTAACAAATCTTGCAGTAAAATATTTTTATTGGTGAAAATAACTGGTATCAATAAATGTAATCTATTGAAGGTTGTACTACATTGTGTTCTAAACAAGAATGGTAACAACACTCATTTACCACATAAAGAAATCGTGTATGAATATTGAATTGATTGTTATGTACACATGTATTGTTTAATAATAATAATAATAATAATACTAATGATAACAATAATAATAATGACTTCATTAACGAGGAAACTCATTTGGACAATGTCCAATCTTCCCTCGGATCCTCAACAGTAAAATAATACAAAACGGTAAATAACATTTTTAAAACACATTTACATGTCGAAATAATACAAAAGAGTCAATAACTTTTGACACGTTTACAATTGTCCATGCATTATTTATTGCTAACATACATTTGTTAAAACATTAACTTTTTTCTTTATCGTCTGTTCATATATAATAAGTGCATAATTTGAATATGTGTTATAATATACATTAGCTCATTCATGTTCTATTACTTATTAAGCGTAACAAGAATAGTAATTATGTGAATATAACATGACGCTGTATGACTTATGTCCGACAACAACATATAATAAATGTCAATTTATGTTTTCTGCTTGTATATATGTAACTAGTGCCTTGTATTTCGTTTCGGCAAGAAATAGTAATATATATACAGTTTATACGTGTGCCTGTATATGTACGTGTTTGTTAATATTAAGACTCACATGCTTGTATATAGGTAGTGTGTATATGTGCACGCGCGTGTATGCAGGTATGTATGTGCATAAGTATGCATTGTATGTATGTGCGTGCGTGCGTATGCGTGTGCAAAATAGCAATACGCTCTAAATCAATCTAAATCACTGTCAAACAATACACTTTAGCTCAGCGAGAATTAAATAAATCACTTTCAAATAATGAACTCTAAATTAACAGGAAGCAAACACACCATTATCCAACAATACATTCTAAACCAGTGGAAATCAAACCACCATTAGCAAACAATACATTCTAAACCAGTGGAAATCAAACCACCATTAGCAAACAATACATTCTAAACCAGTGGAAATCAAACCACCATTAGCAAACAATACACTATAAACCAATGGGAATCAAACACACCATTAGCAAACAATACACTATAAACCAGTGGGAATCAAACCACCATTAGCAAACAATACACTATAAACCAATGGGAATCAAACCACCATTAGCAAACAATACACTATAAACCAATGGGTAGCAAACACACCATTAGCAAACAATACACTATAAACCAGTGGGAATCAAACACACCGTTAGCAAACAATACACTATAAACCAGTGGAAATCAAACACACCATTAGCAAACAATACACTAAAAACCAGTGGAAATCAAACCACCATTAGCAAACAATACACTATAAACCAGTGGGAATCAAACACACCGTTAGCAAACAATACACTCTAAACCAACGGGAATCAAGCACACCATTAGCAAACAATACACGATAAACCAGTGGGAATCAAACACACCGTTAGCAAACAATACACTCTAAACCAGCGGGAATCAAGCACAACATTAGCAAACAATACACTCAGCGAGAATTAAATAAATCATCAAACAATGCACGCTAGACCAACGAGAAGCAAAATCACCATTATCCAACAATATACGCTTTCCAACAAAATACGCTAAACAGTGGGAATCGAACACACTATTAGCAAACAATACACTATAAACCAGCGCAAATCAAACACACCATTAGCAAACAATACACTATAAACCAGTGGGAATCAAACACACCATTAGCAAACAATACACTCTAAATCAGCGGGAATCAAACATACCATTAGCTAACAATAAACCAGTGGGAATCAAACACACCATTAGCAAACAATTCACGATAAACCAGCGGGAATCAAACACACCGTTAGCAAACAATACACCATAAACCTGCGGAAATCAAACACAGCATTACAAACAATACACTATAAACCAGTGGGAATCAAACACACCATTAAGAAACAATACCCTCTAAACCAGCGGGAATAAAGATAGTACGAGTATGAACGTGACCATGACCAAGGATCTTACGAAGATTCTTAATCAGTCGCCATAGAAGGCAGGTTGTGACAGTCCTTGTCGCAAAACAAATAATACTAAAAGTAAACGTAATAGTATTAGTTTTCTTACCTTTTGACTTACACACCTTTCGAATTGATTTTCTAACTTCACGTTTTAAATCATTCCTTAGGACCGTGTTGTCATTTTCTATCCGTTTTTCAAGATTTTCAATCTTTTCTAAAAGCAGTTTGTTTATGCTTCCGTCCTTGTCAGCCGATGTAACTGTCGTGTCCGACAATGTCGCCGTCGGAACACACACCACGACATACGCACAAAACGCACACACAAAAACAGGTGTTTCCCACATGTTTTCTTAATGTGAGAATGAGTGATGAGATTTGCGCTCACCGATATTAAGTGATTTTATTTCCGAGATGGAATGTGATGGCAAAATGTGAGGCTACAGGCCCAGTGAGGCTACAACCCCGGTACAACAGCTATACTCACACACAACCACCAACTAATGATCAGTTTGACTGGTTTTACACTATTTTGTGATTTTAAACAAGATACCAATACGAATAATGCATGTGGTTGCATGTTGAATGAATGATAAATTACCCGTGAAAGGAAAATGCTGGGGAAGTTAAGAGAGAGAGAGAGAGAGAGAGAGAGAGATAGAGACATTCCTGTAAAGTTGTTAATTCGAGTGGTTCAAAAGTGATCAGAGATTGTTACAGCTGCATAGCTGTGTAACACTTTATTTTAGACGCTAAATATATAATGCGTTTGTTTTGTCTTTGATGGAGAATTCAATTAAATGTTGCGTTGTTATTGGGATATATCAATAATTTTAATAAGAAAATATAGATTAGGTTTAAACAATATTTATTTCGAAATGTTCACAAATATACTGAAAGGAAAAAGAAACGCATAATGGGTATTTCCGCTATATAATGCATGTTTAATATGCTACTGTTAATCGTATGGTATATGGCGACATCAGTCATGTCCGTTCGGAAAGAAGGTTCAAACAGCACCGAACACATCAATGGTTACCCCTTTAAAGTTTCATTATCGACAGAATGCGCATTTGGGTTAAGCAGGTGAGCAAGGTTAGGCTTTAAACATTGCAATCCCTTAAAATTAAACATAATACTGAAATTGCTTGACTTGTTCAAGCGAAATTTCAACGTTTATGCATTTTGTGTAACTAAGCATTCTTTGATTATAAGGTCTACTACCTGACAGAGTTTTCCTTTCTGTATTTAGTTGTAGCTCCTCTTTGTACAAAATGCGTTGAGATATATATGGAATATTACGTGGAATTAGATGTGTATAATAGCGTAGTGTAGGCAGTCTTTTGATTAGGCGTTTTTTTTTCTTTCAGTATATATTATATACAAACTATAATAGTAAGGATATGAAAACAAGCTTATCAAACATATAAATTCATCTCCTTTCAGAGAAGTCACATTTTGATATGGCTAAGTAACAAACACATTTTAATCATGCAAAGTAAGAGAATAAAGCAGGATAAACTAATCAAGACTAAGTAATCAGAATGGTAGCTGTGTATGAGGCGCCATACGTGACTATATGTTGTAAGATAAATATATACGTTGCATGTAAAATATATATACTGAATACAAAATATATATGATACAGACAAATATATACGTTATTCCAAAATATATATACTGAACACAAAATATATATGATACAGACAAATATATACGTTATTCCAAAATATATATACTGAACACAAAATATATATGATACAGACAAATATATACGTTACTACGAAATATATATATTCTATCCAAAAATATATATCACACAAATGTATATGTTATTCCTAGAAATATATATTCTGAAAAATATATATTCTGTTTTTAAATATATATTGTAGACGCAAATATATAGTCGGCATATAAGGCAGAAATCAATGCGTAAAATATCTCTTAACCGAATCATTGTAGTGTAGTGGTTATAGCGTCTGCCTTGAATTCGGGAGGTCGTGGGTTCGAGTCCCCTGACCGAGTCATACCAAAGACTTTAAAAATGATAGTAATTGCTTGTAACCCATGCCTACTACTATGTGTACTATGTCATGGTATTCCAGCGCGGAAGCACTATATCTGCCTCAAGTAGACTGTAGATAGATATATAGCACTACGCACATCACCCACACAAGCTCGCTAAAATGCTTCGTGCGATACAGCGAGGTTAAATAAAAGGTTATACACACACGTAAAATACCTCATTTTTATTTAGCCTTCGTACAGGTAACATCGATAAATATACGGCTTCAGAGTATATGTGGAAAAAAAACTTGCCCGGGGGATTTGAACTACTGCCGTTGCGCGTTTAAGTTTTGATGGCCGTACGTTTAACCACTAGACCACGGCTATTTATTGGTATGTTCTTTCTTTATTAACACTAAATAGGCATTACGTAATAACTAGCGCACACACAAACTCAACAAGCGCTAAATAACAATTCGAGATATGGTTGTTTTAAGGCGGAATATTAGTTTCATATTGATAACATATAGAATTACACCAGGCAATGTTAATTTACACGTCCGACTAGATGGACTATATATTTATGGATTCATCTTGAGTTGCGTTCAAATATGTTAAGTTATTTTGCTCATAATAAATGGTAGTTTGTATACCATTTTCTCAAGAAGCGTTATAGCTCAGAGGATAGAGCACCTGACTTGAAATCAGAAGGTCGTGTGTTAGAGACCCGAAAGAGGAAAAAAAAATTCGTCCGTAAATCATAATGCTACTTGTGTGCAGGTACGATGTGCACTCGTCGATGCCAATACAATAAATGATGTCCTGCGTTATATATAAATATTTGCTATCTTAAAAATACCCGATTTCGACATGAGCTGGTGAACAACAAGTTACAAATAAACGCCTACAAATACGAAATCGATTGATATAGAGACTGGAGCTTGAAGACGGATTTTAAAGCTGAAACATATTTTACAGTCTCTTACACTTTGGAGCAATTGGTTCCAGTCACCGATAACAGAAGTTAAGAATGAGCTCTATAGAGACTCGTTCGTGCGTGCATGATTTGCTTATCCTGACTATTTCTTAAATTTTAAATTGAACGATCATTGACGGCAAGGGGAACATATTCTGAATGGATGTTTGGAGTAAGATTATTTTTCATTTTGTAAAATAGAATAAGTTTGTGTTTTTTACATTACGTCGATTAGCAAGAGTTTCCCATTTTGCTTCGTCATACAATTTTACTATACTACATAGTTTTGTCGCACCAGTAACGATTCGTGCTGCTTCGATTTGAATATTACTATGTTCTTGAGTGCAGTTTCACCAGACAACATCAACATATTCTAATAACGGTCATGTTAAGGAAATGCATATGTGTTCTAAGGTTTTTCGATTAAGAATACATTTCAGACTTCGAAGAATACCAATACGTTGCCACGCTCGGTTAGTGATAGATGCAATATGATCTTGCCATTTGCCGTCGTTGTATATTGTTACGCAATATGATCTTGCCATTTGCCGCCGTTGTATATTGTTACGCCTAAGTGTTTATGTTGTTTGACATCCTGTATATTAACATTGTTCATGAGTAAGGTAGGATGTGCTGGACGAGAAATTTTACTAGAAATTGTAAGAGTTTTTGTTTTGTAAGGTTTAAAATCCACCAACCATTGCTTGGATCAGGAATTGATTTTATCTAGGTCATAGTTTAAGGTGTTCGCAGCTACAGTTGGGTAATCAACACACAAGTATAAACTGGTGTCATCAGCAAATATCATTATGTTGGAGTCGATTTCAGTAACAATATCGTTGATGTAAACCAAGAAGAGTATCAGACCTAACATAGAACCTTGTGGAACACCGGCTGTGGTTTATTCCAATTTGGTGTTACATTGTTAAGAATGACACGTTGCTGTCTGTTAGATAAGTATGAAGAAAACCAACCAAGAAGCTTTCCAGTTACGCCGATTGCTTTACGTTTTAGCAGTAGGCCTTCATGACATATGGATATGTCGCAAAATACAACTCGGATTTTTTTTCCTTCGTCGAGAGCTTTACAGGATGCACTGCGGAGATATGTAAATTGGGTCATAGCAGAATCACCTGCGATAAATCCTGATTGGGCAGAGGATTTCACAAGGACGGATAGTGACGATCTTGCAAGGTATATTAATGTTCGCTGCTTCTAAAATAATGATACTAAGAGACAATGCAATGTCATCTATGTTTACGGAATTAAATAGAACGTTCCGATCAGTATTTCGTCAGATATTCCAATCTCATTAAAATCAGACCCTTTATCACGCTACGATACTTTACACTACAAGGATCTGACAACGTTCCATTGCAGGTCACGTCAGATTGACCATACAATTAGCCAATCAGATTTCAGCCTACAAAATTGTTCGGTATAAACTGCGCATGTCGTTTCAGTAAAACGCCGTGCAGCAGTCTACGCTCGGTATTGAACGATACACTGTCCGTAACTGTTAGCTTATAAAACACAATTCTTGTTGAAAAATATAATGCAGCAACCATTAATGAATATTTACAGAAAAAAATAAAGATAAGATTGTTTGACGGAATTTAATAGAGGTACTTTTTTTCCGATTCCTGGGATTGAACCCATACTAAAATGACACTCGCGCGTCAACAATCGAGAGCGCTATCAACTGAGCTAAGCGGGCCAGATGTATTATTTACAGGTTAATACATGGCGTACAATATTTGGAATAAATGGATCTCCGACAAAACTAGTTATAACATTATTATTGACTCTGTAAAATGAGTGGGTTCAGTAATAAGTGGGTTAAACCAATATGAATTCCTAATATTGTTGATCCTGTTGTTATTTGTGTAAGGACATTACACTTACAGTCTCCAGTGATGATAATTTCTTTTATATTGGTATTGAAAGATCTATCGATAATCCCTTCAATAAGATGCCAGTAAGAGTTGTTACCTATATCTAAAAGTGTACATGCATTGTCGCACGTTTATTATTGATTTGGCATTGAAGATAGTTAAAAATAGTATAGATGTAAACATGTTTATCTGGTATGCAAATTATTTATGCAAATTCATTTATGATGATGTGGACTGTTTTCATTGGACTATTTTATGATGAAATTTGGACTATTCTTATTGGACGGTTTTAGTGAAGAAGCCTTCAGTGACAGTATATAAACAAACTCTGGGAGTCCTATTTAGGTAAGTTTCAGTATTCTTTATTAAAGTTAATTTAAATTTGGATGCTTTTATAAAATATATTTGTGAGAGGATTTACTTATTATTGTACTCATTCATAATAACAGTGAAATTAGATATTTGGACTAAACTGGAAATATTGGAAATTAATTTAGACTGAAAGGACACTTACTGTTTTAAATTAAAGAGACACTTACTGTTTTGGATTAAAGAGACTCTTAGTGTTCTGGATTAAAGAGACACTTACTGTTTCGAATTAAAGAGACACTTGCTAATGTGAATTAAAGGATCATTGGATAATTGTATTTGGACTTAAATAAAAAACTGGATATGAATGAAAAACTGGATTTGTGTATTCTGTAAGTGAATATTTTATGTAAATACAGTTGTTAATAATATACTTGTGTGTGGCTGGTACCCCTCCACAAATTCTGTCTTTTCTGTCGAGTCTGTATGGCTTATGAAAGTTGGGTATAGCTATATTGGAGGTGAGAGCCAAGTTCGGTGAGTCAATTTTAGGTTTAAGGCTCTGGATGTGCATATGTAATATACTTAGATCACTTCCAATGATATCTAAAGATACAGAAGAGGAACTTTCATAGCTTATATAATTGCCGTGGACACATTGATAGAAGAACTCGGGCCTGGATTACGATGTACATCTCCTGATAATATTATTATCATCAGCAATATCCAATAGGTCAGAATGGCCAGTGTTAGTACACATAAGATATGATTTGTAAATGTAACATTTTGCCTATACTTGGCTGATGCTGGTATCTTAGTAAATGAGAAAATTATCTGTGAGTATACAGACTCATTTTGGCTTAATTTTCGTCTAAGACCATAAACTGACACCGGGTGAAAATATAAATAGAGCGCGAGTATGAGTATCACCGCAAACCTGCATCCCGAAGTATCGAAAGCCGCAACCCTCACCACACCCAGATGGGCCTTGTTTGTAAATGGCATGTTATAGAGACAAAGCGTTTAGTAAAAACGCTGGCTACCGAGCGTAGAGAGGATACGGACATACGGCGGAGATTTGCCAGTACAAAAGAAATATAAAAAGATCGGACAGGGAAAGTAGCATTCAAGGAGGACAGTCAACCACAAAACACAGAAACAAACATGGAAACAGACAAACAAGAAGGCAAAAGTAATAATAAAAGTAAACGACATAAAAACACAAAAGGGTTGACAATAGGGCTACCGCCTTGGAACGGTCAGTGGCAAAGTAGGCCACTTGGGGTTTAAACCGGTTCTAGGGTGCACCAAACCTCACACTTACCCTACTGTCATCCCATTAAAAAAGGACAGTGTAATTAATAAATCCCCGCCATGATCTAATCTCTAACCAACAAGGCAGCATCAATAGGCAATATAAGTAAAACACAAATATGCTCGTGTAAATATAATACAAAAAAAAAATAGCCTAGAAAGCCACAATGAAGGTACTCAATGACTTGGCAGAAGCCAGAGCAGTAAGAGAATACACCATTAAGGGCACGACAAGAAAGATCATGGACAAACATCAAACGCCACCGTCCCAATGGGCTTTAGGTAGGCGTCATCATAGGGTCCACAGTCTGTCCGGTCATCGTACAATTAAAGAGGAAAGCATAGTGGCGAACTGTAAAAGGGTCCACCACCAAGCATGCAGTACGTTGCAGAATGATAGGGTCATAACCTCTTTTGATAAACCTTTTAACAAGTTTAACAAAGATAGTATGAAAGTGATCATGACCAAGAATCTTACGCAGTTTATAAATCACATCACCATAGAAGTCAGGTTGTAATAGTCCTTGTCGCAGAAGAGTCCTTAAATTACATTTATATTTGGAAAGAAGATCAGGGTTACGATAATAAAATTTTGCAAAGGTTTTACGAAGTTTATGGTAACGGTAACCCTGATTGAGTAACTTTTTAGTTATACAAAGATTACGAATATTAAAGTCCTCAACTCGAGTACAAGCTCTAGAACAACGAATAAGTTGAGACAGATACACCCCATAAGAAGTTGCTCGGGGAACATCCCCATCCAAGTGGGTGTAATAAACAATGTCAAAATTAAAATCATCTCTCTTGTCATAGATTTTGCTAATTATTTTACCATTTTCAATCGAGAGATCTAAATCAAGAAAAGAAGCGTTATTATCAGATATATTTTCTTTATTAAGCCGAAGTTCTTTAGGATAAATATTATCAACCATAGTTGGAAAAAAGGGGTTGTCAATGTTCAGTATGTCATCCAGATACCGAGAGGTGTCATTAAAAGCTTCAATAACGTCTGCCTGGGTATCTGGTGAAAGACTCAACATGAAATCTCCTTCATAGCAAAATAAAAACAAATCTGCGACAAGTGGTGCACAGTTCGTACCCATAGGGATACCAACAATTTGTCTATATACGGTGTTACCATACCTGACGAAAATATTATCTAATAGGAAGATGAGTGCTTCACAAACTTCATAGCAAGTCCACATAGTATAATTGTCTAAACTGCCGTTAGTAAAAAACGCTTTAATATTATTACATGCCAAAAATGTAGTATTTTCTCTAGCGAATGTTTTTTGAATAAGAGAAATTAGCTTGTCTTTAATAAGGTGATGAGGTAAGGTTGTATATAGTGTAGAGAAGTCATAAGTGCTTATTGATGAAACTTGACCTTTATTGAACATTTTATCCAGAACGTCTCCTGAATTTTTTATAGACCAAAATTAATTAATCCCAGAGTTTTCATAAGTTTTATCACAATATAGTTTAACGTGATCTTTAACGGCAGTAAGACAAGAAGTTAAAAGTTTGGAGATGTTTGTTGTGGTGCAGGCACTAGAATTAGAAATAAAGCAAGCCTTATATGGATTTTTATGTAATTTAGGAATCCAGTACATGGTAGGCAGTTTATTTTGCTTATCGTTTACACCAGCCTTGAAAGTAGTGCACCGAGTGATATGTGCGGAAACAACATCATCCTCAGTAGAATTAACTGGAGTATACGAATTGGTGCTGCCGAGTTCCAGAGATAAAACATTGACGTAATGTAGGCGTCAAACAATAATTAAATTATTAGCTGCTTTATCTGCAGGAACTAAAACAAATTTATTATGAAACTCCTGAATTCCCGATTTTAAATTACGAAAGGAAAACCTAGGTCTCGGAGGAAGTAAAGAGGGGTTAGCATTATAAAAGTTAATACGTGTATCTATAATTTTAAGAATTGACTTTTTCCAAGTAGAAAGCGAGTTTGGGTCCGCATGTTCTCTACGACACCATTTTATACTAAAATATTCAATGGATTGTGCGATCTGGGCACGACAGGCATTAATATCAATAGATGATGGTAATCTATATTTAGGACCTTTCGAAAACAAATGCCGAATACGTTTATCAACAATTTCAAAATTACCAGTGATGACATGACCTGGTGGAGCATAGCAAAATGTTGATGTGTTGCATTCACATTCCTTGGAAGTATTATGTACTATATCAAGGTCAGAAACTATTTTATTGTAGTTGAAAATAATATTTCTAATATGCTTTTTATATTTATAACAAATTACAGGACTTTCGGAATTTTTGAAATATTTTGGGATAGAATCAACTACATGAGTATCCCGAAAAATACTAGGCATGTCAATGAAATCAATACCTTTATTAATATATAGTAGTTTTAGAAAATGCCTAACGTGATCAGACTCCTTGTCAATAGGGGGTCGGAGAACATGTTGTGTGTAGCTTTGAACTAAGGAAGCAGTGTTATACAAGGGATCTGTATGAATGAACATTTTGTCTGCTTCCTCGTCGATCAACTTTAGTGAAGAAATGGACAAAGAGGTAAGCCGTGAAAGCATATAGTGCTTTCCAGACTGTTTAAAAATAGTATGTAAATCAGCGACAGAAATAATTACACGTGATATACGTTTGATGTTACCATTACGCCTAAGACCATGAGACCTAGATTTACGCTTTCGAATAGAAAATATAGAAAAAATGTCAATATTAGGATCTTTAGAAATATTTCCTTCTTGATAAATATTGTCATTAAGGCCGAGTGGATAAGGTGTCTGTAAGTTTTTCATCCACTTAAGTTCTACAATATGTCTAGCTTTTATTTTGAAGCTTTTAGTAGAATCGTTATCAAAAAATATATATTCAACAGGTTGAACAGATACGTTATTAAAATTATGACCTGACTGACGAAAGTGTTGGTACAAGTAATTTTTTAACTTTTTAGGATTACTCGCATTATATTTGTGTTCACGAAATAGAACTTTTAAGGATCGACCTGTTTGTCCAACATATTGTATACCGCAACGTGGTGCATTTCAAGTCAGAACATAAATGACGTGAGTAGTACGTCAATCAACATATGAAGCTAGACATACATTAAACAATCTACCATTAACAGCTGATTTAATGGTGGACTTGCAAGATAAATAATTGCAACAACTGCACCTCTTAGCATAGCACTTATTAATAGAGGGAAACACCCTGCGTCTTGAATGAACTTAATTATTTCTGAAAGGAGACTTTATATGGTATTTCCTCAAAACAGGTGATCCTAGAGGAGTTACGGAAACTTTTGAGCCATTATTAAAAATCCTAGTAATATTATTAGAAGGAACATGAAACGAGGTTGCCGAATGAAGACTTAAAGGTGTAAGGCGTACATATGGTTTAGTTTTAAGAAATGAAGAGTTATTTTGTGGAATTTGTATTGATGACGCAGAGTGTAACCGAAGAGGTGAAAGATTTATTTTTAACGTTTTAAGTAAAAGACTCATAATTGTTTTTATGGAGAGTAATACCATTCTGTTAAAAGCGATATAAGAGCCAATAAGTATTTATTAGAGATACGAAATAGAACCGTATCAAAGATACATAAGAAATAATATTAGTAAACTTACGGACTGTTAAAAGAGGTCCAAAACTCACATCAATGTCTAATACAAAATAATGAGGAAAGTTAAGGAAACCCCTAATAAAATGGGCCAAAATGTCGATGAGCACAAAACCTTCAATGTGGTATATGAAACACACGTGTTTAAGGAAAAACTGGACCAATGAATGTCATACAATCCCTGTAGGATGTAAAAATAACAATATTGATTGGATGTACGGGGATACTTTTTACGGTCGCCACACGGCACAAACAACACTATTGTGCGTCAAAAGAAATATAAAAAGATCGGACAGGGAAAGTAGCAATCAAGGAGGACAGTCAACCACAAAACACAGAAACAAACATGGAAACAGACAAACAAGAAGGCAAAAGTAATAATAAAAGTAAACAACATCACAAACACAAAAGGGTTGACAATAGGGCTACCGCCTTGGAACGGTCAGTGGCAAAGTATGCCACTGGGGATTTAAACCGGTTCTAGGGTGCACCAAACCTCACACTTACCCTACTGTCATTCCATTAAAACAGGACAGTGTAAATAAATAAATCCCCGCCATGATCTAATCTCTAACCAAAAAGGCAGCATCAATAGGCAATATAAGTAAAACACAAATATGCTCGTGTTAATATAATACAAAAAAACAATAGCCTAGAAAGCCACAATGAAGGTACTCAATGACTTGGCAGAAGCCAGAGCAGTAAGAGAATACACCATTAAGAGCACGACAAGAAAGATCATGGACAAACATCAAACGCCACCATCCCAATGGGCTTTAGGTAGGCGTCATCATAGGGTCCACATCCTGTCCGGTCATCGTACAATTAAAGAGGAAAGCATAGTGGCGAACTGTAAAAGGGTCCACCACCAAGCATGCAGTACGTTGCAGAATGATAGGGTCATAACCTCTTTTGATAAACTTTTTAACAAGTTTAACAAAGATAGTATGAAAGTGATTATGACCAAGAATCTTACGCAGTTTATAAATGACATCACCATAGAAGTCAGGTTGTGATAGTCCTTGTCGCAGAAGAGTCCTTAAATTACATTTATATTTGGAAAGAATATCAGGGTTACGATAATAAAATTTTGCAAAGGTTTTACGAAGTTTATGGTAACGGTAACCCTGTTTGAGTAACTTTTTAGTTATACAAAGATTACGAATATTAAAGTCCTCAACTCGAGTACAAGCTCTAGAAAAACGAATAAGTTGAGACAGTTAGACCCCATAAGAAGTTGCTCGGGGAACATCCCCATCCAAGTGGGGGTAATTAACAATGTCAAAATTAAAATCATCTCTCTTGTCATAGATTTTGCTAATTATTTTACCATTTTCAATCGAGAGATCTAAATCAAGAAAAGAAGCGTTATTATCAGATATATTTTCTTTATTAAGCCGAAGTTCTTTAGGATAAATATTATCAACCATAGTTGGAAAAAAAGGGTTGTCAATGTTCAGTATGTCTTCCAGATACCGAGAGTTGTCATTAAAAGCTTCAATAACGTCTGCCTGAGTATCTGGTGAAAGACTCAACATGAAATCTCCTTCATAGCAAAATAAAAACAAATCTGCGACAAGTGGTGCACAGTTCGTACCCATAGGGATACCAACAATTTGTCTATAAACGGTGTTACCATACCTGACGAAAATATTATCTAATAGGAAGATGAGTGCTTCACAAACTTCATAGCAAGTCCACATAGTATAATTGTCTAAACTGCCGTTAGTAAAAAACGCTTTAATATTATTACATGCCAAAAATGTAGTATTTTCTCTAGCGAATGTTTTTTGAATAAGAGAAATTAGCTTGTCTTTAATAAGGTGATGAGGTAAGGTTGTATATAGTGTAGAGAAGTCATAAGTGCTTATTGATGAAACTTGACCTTTATTGAAAATTTTATCCAGAACGTCTCCTGAATCTTTTATAGACCAAAATTAATTAATCCCAGAGTTTTCATAAGTTTTATCACAATATAGTTTAACGTGATCTTTAACGGCAGTAAGACAAGAAGTTAAAAGATTGGAGATGTTTGTTGTGGTGCAGGCACTAGAATTAGAAATAAAGCAAGCCTTATATGGATTTTTATGTAATTTAGGAATCCAGTACATGATAGGCAGTTTATTTTGCTTATCGTTTACACCAGCCTTGAAAGTAGTGCACCGATTCATATGTGCGGAAACAACATCATCCTCAGTAGAATTAACTGGAGTATACGAATTGATGCTGCCGAGTTCCAGAGATAAAACATTGACGTAATGTAGGCGTCAAACATTAATTATATTATTAGCTGCTTTATCTGCAGGAACTAAAACAAATTTATTATGAAACTCCTGAATTCCCGATTTTAAATTACGAAAGGAAAACCTAGGTCTCGGAGGAAGTAAAGAGGGGTTAGCATTATAAAAGTTAAGACATGTATCTACAACACAGGCCGGGCTGCCAAGTCACAGACGGGAAAAACGATATGAGCATGATAATAAAGGGACAAATAGAACATGGCGCTTAAAGAACGAAACAAAAATGAGAAGAAAACTATTTCTACTGGATTCGTAAAGATCTTAGGTGCATGGAATATCTATTTGAGTAAAAGGTGTTGGCACATGTAGACGAAGTTGAAATATATAGCTTAGTATACAGTCCTACGTACAAGGTACAGATCAGACCAAAAAAACCAGAAACTCATTGCTATCATAAACATTACCAGTACTGTTATTCTCCCAGCAGGTTGTCCAGATAAACACTTGTTAATGACCATGATAAATTGCCTGTTCAGCATTGCCCATCCATATTTTATTACTGCTCACTGATAAGCATCCAGGTGTAACGGAAGTAAATCAAATCCCATTGAGTCCAATGCAATATTGTCCAAGCTTTCTAGTTAGCCATTTTTCAAAATGAAATTCAAACTAAGATTCACTTACATGTTCTTAGTCATGAGACCTGCCTCTCTAGAAAACTGCTGAGAATAGTAGGGGTCATGTGGCATATAAGAAAATAAAATTCTGATCTTTGTCGACACCGTGAACAAACTGCATTCATTCGGCACCTCTTAAATGTGTTCTACTTTCACTTTCAAAACTGTCAAGTTGATAAATAAAATCATCATACAACCATGCAAATGGTTTTTAGCTATCACAAACAAGTCAATAAAGTCATTTCAGCCAGAAAAACAGGCGTTAAATACTCAAAAATGCCTTTTATCACAAAAAAAGTTAGGGATTATATATTTGGGAACTCCTTTCGACTACACCAGGCATGAATATCAGAGTGATTTACTTCCTGTATGCCTCCAGAGAGTCGAGTTTGTTATGAGATGATACTGAGCCTTGATTATGAAACCAGAGATCTGAGGAGGCCACTCTCAAAATGTATGCATCAATATCAGAACGAGGCTGTATTGGCAAACACACTCAGCATTAATGGCTACTACAGTAGAAACAGGCAGTAGTTTAGGTAGGAGTAATCAACATTGTTGTGTCGCAGGATGTAATGGGGATGGTAGATATCACCAAGATTTACATTTCCATAGAATTCCAAAAGACAAAGATCAAAAGAAGAAATGGATAGTGAAAATTAGAAGAGATACAGGATAAATCTTTCAGGTAACTCTATATACAAATTAAATTATCAGCCATCAAACACAACGAGTCTTGCTGGCAGAAAGCGAAATATGCTTCTTACAGATGAAATGTTTATGTTCTTTGGTAGATTGCGTGCTGGCTTGTTTGAACAAGATTTAAGTGTTCGTTTTAATGTTTCAGTTGCCACTGTTAGTAGAAAAATTGTTACATGGGCAAACTTTTTGTATGTTGTTTTAGGTTCTATCCCAATATGGCTATCACGTGATGTAATTCAACATCATATGCCAGAGTGTTTTAAAAACGTCTATCCTCGAACAAGGGTAAAACTAGATTGTACAGAGCCTAAAACACAGCAACCCTTATGTCTTGTATTTAATTCACAGTCATACTCAAGCTACAAAAGTGCAAATACATTTAAGTGTTTATTGGGCATTGCTCCTGATGGAGCAGTTTCCTTTATATCTCCATTATACACAGGGTCTATGTCTGATGTGGAAATCACTAGATTGTCCGGCCTACTAGACCTTCTAGAGGAAGGCGACGATGTGATGGCAGACAAAGGCTAAATTCCATTATGTTTATTTCGCTCTTCGGGGCATTTAATTTTATTAGATACTGGGACCATACGCCGTACGACATGGAGAAGACATACACTCCATTTCCACCGCCATATGCATGCCATCTTCGGGATGGTTAACATTTTGTGCTGTTGATTTTATTAATATTGAGTTCTGCTCAACCCGGGGCTAGAGGGCGTGAGCGGTAGCTAGCATATTTCACTACTGCTCATGAACAGTCTCAATCAATCCGAGACTGCAATATTTCGTATGTGTCGTGCTCGGCCGTTTCCAAAGGTCCATTATCATAGTCTTTATTACACTTCGCAAAGAGTTAGCAGAAAAAGGCATCACTTTAAATATTTTCTCAGTTGTAAAAAGCAGTTTACCATTGATGAAATTGAGGAAACTGAACAAATAGCGAAATTAAGAATACACATAGAAAGAATGAACAGAAGAATCAATGAAAATCATTTATTTGATAATCCAATACCAATTTGTCTTTCTGGTACTGTCAATCAACTGTGGACGGTTGCTTGTTTATTAGCAAACTTTAAAGGACCTCTTGTAAATGCCTGGTCTTCACAATGAGTATCTACAGGTAGGAGTAGAAGTAAAACATATCGATCTTATTCTTCACCTCTTGCCACAGTTCTTGATTGAAATATATTGTTTCAACGTGATATATTTTTGCATCAAACAAAAAAGTCACACCATTCAAGTCCAGTAACAGCCAACTGTGCCAAGACCTGGTAATAATATGAATGAGTCCGGTTAAGCTTTAATTCATCTCCATGTTTAACCAAGTAGTTAGCTTCAAGCACTGAACCAACCTGGGGGCATTTTATTTCTAGAATCCCAAACGGTGGTACCTTTGCTGGATTGTATACCTGGTCATATACCACTATTGCATTTTACATAGGGTTACATTATAGCCTTTTGGCCCTAAAACACATTTTACACATCCAAGGGAACCTTTTAGGCTACTTTATTTTCAAGAACTATCCTAGACTCACTTAAAAAAGTGCAAACAATTGGGGCTTTTGTATTGTTTTCACCTACTTTCGGTTTGATGACGGTGATGACCGTCAGGCACGCAGCAAATAAATGTGAATTTCTGACAATTTACTATACCTGCAATTTTCTCAATAAAATAGCCCAGATGCAAGAACAAATACATATTATTTTTTTTTATCACCTACACATATTATTTTGACATTTTATGTACATCAGTTATGATTAAGGCAATTCTACCCAATCAGAAAATAGCTCTTTCGAAAAAGATATACCCTAATACACCCTATACTTTTTTCAGCCAATCAGTAGCCCCAAAACAATAGTGGTATATGACCTAAAGTGACGCAAAAATGTACCAATTCAATTATTTGCTTCGCTAGTTTGATACAATAAACATTTTCGAACAAAATGATATATTTTTCTTTATTCTACTGTAAATTTCACCAAAACAGTGTCATTTTTCCCATATGCATACTATGCCAGTTTTACCCTAAGTTTGTTGACATAAAAATAATAGCATTAGCTCCAGACACGTTACCACGTAAATTCCCATATCTTTTTCAATGACTGATATTTCTTTCTTAGATTTTCCATATATATAAAGGAATATGTCCTGGCAATTTTCCAAAGTGTTTTAGCTTGCTTCCTTCAATTTTAGACTATTGAAATGTTGATTTAGTACCCCACCCACCCAAAATATACAGAAAATTAAAAAAGTTCAACAAGAAAAGTCTAAATAATTATCTTCAGTAACAACATTAAGCATTCATTGTACACTTTAATTGCTCAGCAAAGACCATTAGACTCATTAAGAGTTATCTTTTGTTTATATGAAGTCGTTTAGAAAATAAATTCCACAATGCAGGGATATATATGTTGAAGGTGTTTGGAAAAAAGCGAGGTTGTAGACATGGCGACCACTTGGATAATCTCCATCCTCAGCACCCCGAAGTATCATATTACAGCCAAGATGATCAAAACACAGTATGTACAAGTGTTTGGTCACATTTCCATACAAACTTACGTACCAAAAAGGTGTGACTTGTACCAAAGAATCATGAAAGGAGATGAAAAAATACGTCAAAATGGATTTAAAAAAGGGCATATTTTCTTTCCGAACAAGGGAAAAAATGCTAAAATGACAAAAGAAGTTAAGGAAAAAGTGCAGTACATTCGACCGACTGTGCAAGAGGAAGAACTTCTGCGAGACGAACCAATTAAGCCTGAGGCAATGTCTTCGACAGTTTTCTCGGATCCGCCAGCTGGGAGTGTTAAATTCCTACGTAGCCAACCAGTTCAGCCTTCTATGAGTAAATGTAACAAGTTTGCCAGCAAGGACCAAGTGTAAGTACTTCAAGGTTAAACATTTTGATTACAACAGTGAATTAAAGTTGATTTAACTGTAATTTTCTTGCGCCAAATGTGTAATTAATGTCTTAAACTAAGTAAAAAGTATATGATGCATGTTGTTTTTCTGCAATTTCTGACAAGAAATGATTAAAATATACTCCACTAAAGGAGTATATAACACAAGGACGTCTAATACATTGATTTATAAATATTTCCCTGTTTAAAATAAATTTCTAATTGAAATTAGAGGTAGAATTAGGCTTAGGGTAAAATAATAACAATCAAAGGGAGATAACTAAAAAAATACCAAAAATCATACAAACACTAAAATACATTAAAATAGTAAAAAAAATCATCAAACATGATAATATTTGTCACAAATCAACTGTCATTTCAGGCACAATAGCAAGCAAAGCTGCTACAAGCTGTTCCACACAGAAAAACTGTGGGACATGATGAACACAGTCATTAAAGTCAAGACTAGTGAAGAACAGAGGGGCTTTGCCTGGCGTGAGAGAGTCATTTGTAGCTCTTGCAAATACCGCTCGACTATGTTTAAGCTGTATGAGGAAGTAAACAACGGAAAGAGGGGCTGCAAAGCTGCGACAGCAAATGTGGGATTAAACATAGCCATGACTCAAACTCCAGTTGCAGCAACCAGTGTGAGAAAAATGATGTTGGGTGCCAATATTCCAGCTCCATCTATGTCGGGTATGCAAAAAAGTGCATCAAAAGTAAATGAAATAATTAAAAATGAAAATGTTGCCGATATGAAAAGACGACGCGAACAACTGAAAAAAATTAATCGGTGGAGAAACAGGCCCGAAAAGGAAGTTGCTGTGCAGTCTGACGGCATGTACAACAACAGTCTATACTCTGGGGTGGGGAAAACCCCATTCCAACCCGCAACACAATGCACTTACACTGTGGTGGAACATCTCACAAAAAAGAAGCAAATAATAGCTCTGGAGACAGTAAATAAACTTTGCTCCAAGCATGGGTTTCATACAGGAACAGATGAGATGTGTGATATCAAGGGTTTAGTGTGCACTTCAACTGCAAGCATGGAAACTAATATTGGAGATGAACAAAAATGGGCAGAAATGTGTTTCAGGGACATGCATGAGGATGGATTAGAGGTGAAATACCTAACAACTGATCCTGACACCAAGGCCTATCAGGCTGCAGCAGAGCTTTATGAAAAAAAATTAACCAGCACCATGCCTGAACATCAGATTGACACAAGACACTTGGGCGAGAACCACAGGAAACAAATAAAACGCAGCTCTCATGTACTGAACATGATGCCCGGCAATACAAAAGCATACCGACAACACATACGTGATCGATTTGCCATCGATATAAGCAAACGGTGTCAGGCAGAATTCGAAACAATTAACGGTCAGGAAAATGGAGATTTTAATGCTATAACAACCCGTTTAAACAAATGTGTGGGCGCTATTAAAAAGTGCTATAGTGCTAATCATACACACTGCAAGTTATTTTCAAGTGTGTGCAGTGGTGAAAAAAATAATAACTGGATTGTGAAAAGCTGCTTCTTACCACCCACATTTAAAATAGACTTGTCAAAATCTGAGAATGAGACAACTTTACTTGAATGCATAGAGTACAGACTTTCTGAGGACACACTTAGTCAAACAAAATTAAACACAAACACTCAGAAGGTGGAGGCAACAAACAGATCAATTAAAAGATCCTTACCGAAGAATGCAATGTTTTCACGTAATTTCCCAGGTAGAGCTCACAGTGCAGTTCACAGTGTCAACAATGGTCCGGGGGAGTCGATCAGGCGACTGTGCTCAGTAGCTGGCTGTCCTATTCCGGTAGGTGGAAAAGTCGATCGCAGTCTTACAACTCAACAGGTGCTATCTGAAGGACAAAAAGAAAGGGAACGATCAATAGCTCATAAATTAAAGCGCAAAGCAAGACGGTTGAAAATGTATACACTTTACGCGCAACATCAAGAAGAAAAAAAATATATTCGCGGACAGCTGTTGAGAAACAAAGTCTTGAAAGCACGTACAACCAAGCAGACACTAAATGTTGCTTGTCCGAGCACATCATCCCAAGACCACGCTTATACCAGAAGACCTCGAAATAATACAAAATTACGTACAAAGAGGCAGGCTACAGTGTGCAAACCCACACAGGACCCAGCTTTAGCACAATAACTCCTAGACATATTTATCGATCTAGCCTCCAAGACCAAATGTGAGGGATTCACACAGATTTTATTGTGGCACCGGTGGCTAACATCCAAGTCCAATCCATGCTCATCCAGTCTCGGGACCTCATGGTGAAGTAGCCTATGATGCAGCATATAAGATACCCTGTGAGCCCTTTCAAGGTAAATACTTCCATCTGGCCAACAAACATGTTTTACATCATATCCACACCTATCCCTGCACCCCACCCACTGCACACACTTATCCTCTAAGAAGTGAGACCCCACTGGCCAATAATCAGTATTTTTTTGAAAACTTTGATGAATTTTCCCAAAGAATTTTTCAATTTCCATTTTTTAATATCACAACAATATTGTCGTCTGCTATTTCCCCCAAAAATAAATGTAAACGAACCAAATCAGCTTCCGACTGTTGGAGCACCCTCTTTTACATGCTGTGCTTTAGGTCATATACCACTATTGCATTTTACATAGGGTTACATTATAGCCTTTTGGCCCTAAAACACATTTTACACATCCAAGGGAACCTTTTAGGCTACTTTATTTTCAAGAACTATCCTAGACTCACTTAAAAAAGTGCAAACAATTGGGGCTTTTGTATTGTTTTCACCTACTTTCGGTTTGATGACGGTGATGACCGTCAGGCACGCAGCAAATAAATGTGAATTTCTGACAATTTACTATACCTGCAATTTTCTCAATAAAATAGCCCAGATGCAAGAACAAATACATATTATTTTTTTTTATCACCTACACATATTATTTTGACATTTTATGTACATCAGTTATGATTAAGGCAATTCTACCCAATCAGAAAATAGCTCTTTCGAAAAAGATATACCCTAATACACCCTATACTTTTTTCAGCCAATCAGTATCCCCAAAACAATAGTGGTATATGACCACCTTCCTGTCGGGACTGGCAGCAATCCATGGGGCCCAATGACTTATTACAACTCCGCAAGGGTACAGGTTGATCTTGTTTTTCTTGCAGTCTGAATAAGCAGCTGCAGCCAATGGTTCAATTGCAATACCAGCCCGCATTGCAGCTGTTGTGAAATTTCGCGTTGACTTTAATCTATCCACAAGTGTGTTGTTGTTTTTCCTTCTCTTGAAAATTCCACCTATTTTTGATGCTGTTAAACGTTTTTTTCTTAATATAAACCACAGAGGAGATTTACTCTGTAGTCGTGTGAGCTTTTAAAATTTGGCTACTTCACCTAATGAAAGTTTTATAGTTTCAAAGTCAGTTGTTGGTTTTGAATCCAGCACAATGTCCACTCCATTTAACATCAGATTTGCAGCAGGAAGTTGAGGAAACGGAGTTCCATCGTATAGGTTTATGATACAGTTCAGGGTTCTCAATAGACTTTTAAAGTGAAGAGTCATATGACCCTTGACTCAAAAATCTCAAGGGTCAAAATTGAAATATCAAGGGTCAAAATTGAAATAGCAAGAGTCAAATATAAATCGAACAAATCGAAACGCCGTTTTATAAAACATCCTTTAATAACTTTAATTGTAGTGAATTCTGTAAATATTGTATTGCAAAGAAAGGTGTGCAAGAATATATATGCATTTGAACTATTCCATTTTACAATATAATAATGTGTCATTATGTCAAAGATACAAAGTTATGTAAGGATGTTTTATAAATAGGGGTCCACATTTGTTAATATTATAAGTCATTGGTGTTATTATAACACAATCTCTGTTTGCACCAATTGTATGTATGTATATTTATCTATTACAAAAAATAATTCTGCAGTATAGTACACTCTATAATATTACAGTACAGTACACAGTAACACTCTTTCATTTAATATACTGTTATATAATTTATTATTTGATTCTATATTCAATCAACAATATTTCTTAAAATATTTTAATGTATTTCTTTAGTAAAATAACATCATACAACACACTTGTTTCAATATTATTATGATTTGTTTTTCTGTATTAATATATTTCTCATAAAAAAAAACACCTTCATTTCAACCATTTATTAAGATACAATCCAGTATACATGTATTTCTTCTTGTTTTTGCTATTCAGTCACATGTGTTCATTTCCATTAATTAATATGTAATCAATATTATTATTTGATTCTATATTTCAGTATCAACCAATATTTCTCAAAGTCAAGAGTTCAATAATTTCTCAAGTAATTTACTAAAATAGCAACAACTCATTACTTCAATATATTTCACTTAGACTAGTATTACTGTTTTTACAGTCTAATTATTACTGTTCATGAAAATAATCTTCACTGAATCCACAAGCAGCATTTCCCTATAGATCTACTTCCTCCTGTTTTTGCTCTTTAAAAACTGCTTAACTACTCGCTCAGCATCAAACAGTTCAACTGATGGACCCTCCTCGCAGATTCTGATCAGTTTGGCTAACTTTACATGGTCAAGTCTAGATCGGGACTTCGTCTTCAGGCGATTCTGGCTAGAGAAACCACGCTCGCATGCCAGACTTTCTACTTTTAAATGGTAACTTAAAACTGACCCTTTCCGAACTTTGTATCAACTGTGTCCAATATATTCTGGCGGATTGCTGGCAGAATTAGCATTCTTTTGTCCACAGATTTCAATGTTTCGATATGGTCTTTCCAGTTGACCCCACTATCTCTTACTGGGTTGTACAATGTGGATTTAATACTTCCGCCCAATGACCCTGACCTTGAATAGCCACTTATCTCAAGATCTTGGACGGCTTTGCCATGAATCTTTTCCCCTCTAGGTGTGTGCCACGTTTGGGGTTGGGATGTTTTGGCAATATCTTCAGGCAGTGCCTTCAGGCCCAATTTCATATAGTTGGCCAATTGATATAGGGCCCCAACAATATGTCCACATGCTCCCGACAATCCAATAACGCATGAGCAATTTGCCAGTGATATGCACGGCTCATTTGCTTCTCTTACAAGGAAGTTGATCTGAAAATGAAAGATTTTTTTTATAATAATAAATGCCAATAGTGTCATATTCTAAATGAAGTTTGTTATGATATTCGCAATACAAGAACTGTTAATGTTATTGTCGTTATTTAATTTGTGTATTATCGTTTGACTTTAAATTTGTTTTTAAAATCTAGATTTTTTGTTTATTTGAAAAACAATAAATATATACGCTTACTGATAATTGATGTGGCTTTTCGTTTTTCCTTTGGGATCTGAAACATTTCCCTGATACTCTTGAACCAAGTCCAGCTGCTATCACTGAAAAAAAACACTGATAGTTATAATTTGAAGTGGATGTAATAGGTTCAAACTAGTTTGTGTTTATTACATGAAACACGGTATGATTGTACCAACCGGCAGAGATTCCTCAGGGAGTAATAGGATATCTAATTTGATAAAATCAGGAATTTAGGGCCAAGAATTGAACTGTTTGTTATTCACTATCAACAGAACATTGTATAGCATTTCCTATAAATTGGATGACTAATAAATGCTTTATATAATAGCACTGGCCTTGCAGACCTAATAAAAGAAGTGCTTGCAGAATGAAGATTAATTGGTTGTAACTGAATCGTGATTCTCACCACTAAATTGTACTAGTAACCTAGATTAATGTGATCAGTATAATGAATGGTACGTTGCTTACCTTTGAGATCTTGAATATATCCTTCACTATAATATTTATATCCTTTGCTGATGGATTTATCACCAGATGACTTTTTGGTATCTTTGATATAATTTTCAACATATGCAAAAGAAATATTTGGAATTAGAGAAATATCTCTATCACTGTATGAAGTAGCCATTATCTCTAAGGACGCTGGCTTCTGCTACAGAGATGTTTGCCAACTCAGCCTCGTTCTGGAAACTGTTATGAATATTCATGGGCAATATTAAGAAGGGTCTTATATACATCTCTGACAAAATTTATGATTGTTTTATATCTTCCATACATTTAACAATTCAACAAGTCATATCTATAAAATACAGAATAGTTTGTAAAATGTGACAATAGCAAACAAACATGTATTCATTAAGCTTAAAAACACCTCGTGTATATAGTTTCAATATCACTTACATGTAACAGTTAAACTAAGGTCTTTAAAATGTCAAAAACATTTATTGAAAAACGTTTTTCTCAATAATCAATGAAACTGATTTTAATATAAGATATTAAAGGGAACCATGGCAATCTTGGAGTTTTTATCAGCATTAAAATTTGGCGATTCAATTTATTAATCCAGAATCATTTGACTTTAAACCTGCTTGCATATAATTCAATGCAATTTTGAGTTTTCATTATTTATTTTTTATTTCCATAGCTTAAAATATATTATTGGTATAATATAATGAACAGTTAGTGATTTGTAAAAACAGTTTACTCTACTCTCCTCATAATTAATAGTAATAATTGAACAAATGCAAGTAATGTAGACAAACTATTGGGATACCGCGACTTTTAACAAAAAGAAGATTGCCGTGTGTCCCTTTAAACTTTGGTATAATATGTTGTTTCTTTTGTTTTTTGAAGCTCTCGAGTATATAATTACACTCAAGTGATATGAAAACGCAACACGGGAATTTCCGCTATATATTGTATATACTGCACACTTAATTGCACATAATATTCCAAAGAAATCCCAAGATGTTTTTTTTTAAAAAAAGTTGCAGTTAACTAGAGAAAGGACACAACTGTGATGTTGTAGACGTTTTAATCACACTACACTTTGTAACAAGAACTTCATCAATGTTGAAGTTGCTCTTCGAAAAATTGAGCTAGTTCAGTACTGTATTTAACGTAAATAGTTTGCAAAATGTTGCATCCTAAGTTTGCTCACATGATTGAGCCAAACGCGTACTCTGTGAATAATGAAACATTGCAGGAATACTATTTGCTGTATTATTTGTTGTTTTAGTATTTTTTCCAAAAGTAAAGGTCTTACGTAGCCATGTACCATTCGATTAAAAGCAGCATATTGTACATACAATATATAGCGGAAATTCCCGTTTGCGTTTTCATATCACTTGAGTGTATATTGATGTGGTTAAATGAGGGTTATATATATATATATATGAGAGTTTTTAAGTATATATATTGATGTGATAACGAGGGTTTCTAAATATGCATGAACATTATGTACATCAATAGATTTATACTATAAAGTGTCCTTATTTTTGATAATGTTATAGTTACTGAGAACTGTCAAAGATTTGACAGTAAAATGCAGTGTACATATGTTATTATTAAAAATATAATCTAAGTTAAATATAATCTAAGTTGTTGTATACTATTAGTAATACAATATTTTTCTCATTTTAAAGCAACTGATACAATTTTCATTTGTATTAAATAAGTCTGTGCTAGTAACACTATACATAAAATAAATAACTGTTTTTTTATCAAGTACATTGTTTTTTTTTCATGATGTGTCCATTTGTACCAGGGCTTTATACTTATCAGCCCAGTTTATACTCAATCTTACTATTCTGCTGCAGAATGAGCCTCTCAGAGATGCCAGCTGTTCCACATTAGCACTGACCACTTTTATCGCATTCAATTTGTTAGGGGTCATTAAAAGGCTGCTACTATTTATTTAGTGTTTTTTGATATCAAGAAATGGATTTGTTTTACATATTCCAAAATCGAATTAATTCGATGTATTTTATATATCAAGAAAACCTTTCTTGATATCAACAATTTGATGCAATTTATTCCAGCGTATAACAGCGATCTTCCACGGGTTCGCCAGTGACCAAGACTAGTACATGCGTAACAAATATTATATCCTTGATACTGAAAAATAAATTGGAAACTGTCACATTGTGAACGCGATAACATCAGTGAACGGGTTTGCATTAGACATCAGATTTGACTTGAAGATTTATTTCGACAATGGGCAAATCTTGTTTTATATCTACTATTACAGAATAGTAGATGTATGACCGAGTTGGATCTAACCAGATGTTCGTTCATTCTGATTTATAATCATCTGCCAGTTTCACCCACGTAGTCTTTGTCACAGTTGTTTTCAAGTAATACACCACATCGCACATAGGGAAGCCGATGTTGGACCGCTTCTTCCCATTCCCTTTTAGGCCAGTAATTATAGCCGAAAATAAGAGTCAAGTTCAAACAAATTCCAACAGAAAGTATTTTAGGATTTTTAGAATCACTGACATATAATGAGTATCAGAAAAAAACTCCTCAAGATAAAGATGATGGGAAATGCTAAATTTTGGGGGAAAATCTCCGGAAACTGGAATAAATTTATAAAAAATCATTTTAGCAAATATGAATCATTTAATAGTGCGGAAATGCTCTTCCAAATGTAAATCAAGGTTTTATAGATGGTTATGAGGTTAATAATATGAGATTTTGGGGCAAAACTTGGAAAAAATGAATAAAATTGTTGATTTCTGTAATACATTTGGTGTTACTAAGCTATAAATGAAAAAAATACTAAATGAGCTATAAACAATTAGTTTCTTACTGTTTTGCACAGAGAAAGGCCCAGAGATGTCCTAGAAAAAAGTCCTTTTGAATACAACGATCTGAAATACTTTATTTTTGGGTCAAAAAATGTGTTTTTCATAAAAAAAAATGCTGAAAACAGGAATCAGTTTGTAATAAGATGTTTGAACATAAACTTATCTAATGGAAGTGATAAAATGGTGCACAATTATATATACAAATGTTTCATTGTATCGTAAGTTAATGTGAAAGTTCACATTGTGAGATTTTGGGGCAAAATGTTGAAAAAAATGAATAAAATCGTTGGTTTCTGTAATACATTCGTAGTACATGTACAGTGGCCCGTTTTATGGAACATCTTACGACGATTTTGCTCTCAAGTCAAATTATTAAATTTATTGCTATAAAAAAGTTCATAAATATGTTTTTTAACTATCTAATACATATATTGTTCATTCAATATTTACACCCTTAATTGTTTGCTTCAAATGCTTTTAAGAAAAATGATGGAAGGTATTTTATTTTGACTTGAAAGTACAGTATATTATATTCATTTTAAAGTGAGGAAACCTTCTTCCAAACCCATCTTCATGTGATTCAGAGATCGATAAGACGCTAGTTGAATTAAACAATTGTCCTTCATCAAAAATCACTGAAAAACAAATATAATTGAAATGAAAAAATGGTTTATAAAACGTACATTACATAGGTTTGATAATATCAGAACTTCAGAAGTGAATAAGATGCTCAAATTGCGAGGTCAGGATCAAAACGTGGAACAGAAATGGAGAAAAAACATCGATGTTTTTGTGATACAATCAAATTACTTGGCTTTAATAATGAAGTATGTATGAACTAAAAGAGACATTTGTAACAAATACTCGGTCTACATATCGAATCACACCTAAGTGTTTCGATGAAAATCTTAACATTGTGTTATCCGGAAGTCAACGGGACAGAAAATAGCTCACTGTTGCTGTATTCTAAACAGTATGGCCGTTAGCCACACGCGTTAAATGTAAGATCTGCATTGCATGTTTGTTACTACAATAAAGATGAAGGTTATATCAGCCATTCAATGTAAATAAAATATATATAGATCTATCGGCCAAATGACATTGTAAAACTGATGATAATTTTGTGTTTGTCTTTTAATGGCTTTTGGAGGGAATCTGCTGGGGTCTAGGGCGCCGCCATATTTGTATGACATAGCCAGTATGGATTCCTTCTACGTAAATTCGAAATATGATTCTATGGAATTTATCGAGCTGTTGCGAATGCTAAGAGATCATTTCTAACGGTTTCCCACAAAGCAATGAGCAACGATGTGTCAGTATCCAAGGGTATGATGAATGGAAATCCTTTTTTTTTGCGAAACAATGCAATTTTCATCAACATTTGCTGAAAACCAGAATCGTTTTTAAAATCAATTTAGCTTAAAAAATACAATGATGTCACAAAATGTTTCACTATTCAATGTACATAATTATAGTAAAGTTTTCCACTGTATTTGAAATTAAAAAGAATGCTCAAACCGTGTTTTTTTTGACGACTTGCTTAACAATTGCATAGAATCAACCTTTTCATACACAAAGACAGTACTTGGTTATAAACTAAAAAAGTGTAGAAAGATCATTTTCTTGTATCAGTTTGGAGCTATCAGTGTTGCGCATGTGCACTACTGTGTCAGAAATATGTCCACATACATACGAGGCTTTATGATTTGGGTGAAAAAAATGCAAAATATACATGAACCGATTTTCAAAAATCATTTGAGCAGTATAAACAATATTTTGGGAGTTATGAAATTTTGCCTTATATATGTACTCGCCCAGTTCCATTATTTCCAGATTGAATTAGATACTCACATTGTGGACATGTTGAAAACAAGTATACTCAAACATTGATAGGGATAGTGGACTAGAAGATTTTCATGTTTCTAGAGTAAAATATATTTTTACTTTTTTTTGTAATGGATAAAAGGATGCATGTTGGAATAATTAAATGTCCTAACCCCTGTGATGCTATGAAATGTTTTGATATGCCTAAAACATAGCATTTTCAATTGAGTAGAACAGTTATTGAGTGTATCAATAATTTGCACGTCACAGATGCTATTTGTATTTGTAACCTTGAATGAAATGGGGTTAACACTCATATTAGGTTAAGTGGGAATGCAATTTCAGATGGAGATGCCATGAAGGGTGAAGGTTCCCATCAGACATGCCTGCGCAAAGGAGCGAACGCATGCGGGGCAGAGTATCTGAGATGTAGGATGAAATTTCCCATCATGCCTCGGGAGCGAACCAGTTGGGGCAGAGGCCTGTGGCTTCAATGCCATGGCCATATCCAATGGGTTAGCGAGGCCACTTGTTTGTAACCAAGCTTGTATACATATGTAAATACATGTATATAGTTTTTTATAGAGTGCGATGTGATTAGTCCAAAACAAAGTTTATATTAACGTATTTTGGAAAAAAAATAATAACAGTGATGGATATGCATGTTTTACAAGTGTAGTAATATTAGTGCTACAGCTGAAAACACCAGTTGTGCAAAGTTTGTACCAAACATTTTCGTACAAGAGATGTCTGATAGTTAGCTAAATCTATGGATTATCCCACTAGTAACACACTAGTCTTCCATCACAATCATCATCTTTTAAATGACATACAGTCCACACACAGTCTCTCGAATTTCAAGGGACCGGAAAAAAAGTTCGAGTTATCCGAAGTTCGAATTAAACGATTATGGCCGACTCTTTTCTTTTTATTACCCCACCCACCTGTTTTACACTATGCATATATATATTGCCGATATTTGCCGAAATACATGCTTTCTTCCTTCATATATGTTTATAAATATGTAGCTTTACTTTATAATTCACATCCAATAGGAAGATGCAATTACATTAATTACTTACTGTTATTATCACGCTCAAATTTGAGCTGATCTAGCTATCCCCACGGGTTCGATGCCGGGTCCTTCACTAGATTGCTGGACGGTTTGGTCAATGGAAAGAGTTCTGTGTTCAGACATGCTAAATTAATGATTTGATTACATCAAACATTCGAATTTTATAGCAAAAACCGAACATTGACAACTGCCACTCATTAATTAATTAGTTATACGTTTCGTCCATGTCAAATTAGTATAATTATTATAATTGATTTAACCCACGCGATGGCCATTGTTTTCAATTAGCGTAAACAAACTTCTTCGTTAACACGCGTTAATTTATCATGAAAAATCAGAGAGACAACACAAGAAATTAAATTAACAAACATGTCACCATGATTTATTTGTGTCACAGGTTAAATCATCTCAGCAATTATCACCTTTTGTTTGCTTCACAATCAACGACGCCGGCTTGTGTTTGATCAAACTTGCATTTGGCACTTTAATTGAACTTCGAACTTTTACTAGCGAGTGTAAATTAATGTATAGATTCGTGTTTGGGGCCAGAAAATCAGTTCGAATTATCGAATAATTCGACTTATCGAAATTTGACTTAAAAGAAGTCAAATTGCATAAAAATAGAAGGAATAAAATTGGGACCGTGAACAAAATTCGACTTAAGCGGAAATTCGAAGTAAGCGAGTTTGAGTTACTGAGGGTAGACTGTATATACCTTGGTGTTTTCAACAAATAATTGCTCCTCGGAAGTGTGGGCATTGCATGTTAATGCAAGGTTATATACATTATGAACAACCAAAACAATGTAATCAGAGTGTACATTTATAGCATTGAATGTGCAACAGGTTATGTAGAAAGCATGGAATCTCATGTATGCAGTGCCAAAATGTAAGCTCTATGAATTCTATAGAAATTGAGATTCATGTAAACTAAATTTTTAGTTATTTGATCACTCTTTTCTTACATAAACAAGCAATAATATTAGATGATGTGAACAAAAGCTCCTACAACTTCGACATGAGTATTGCGCAGAATTTCACAATTAAATTTCATACAGTTTCTTTGAACGTGTTTTTAAAACTTATCATACAGTTTCCGGTGATCTTTTTCATTAAAATGTAATTATCACACATAAAGATAAAACATTTGCACCATTTTAATATAAGTTAACATATTAAATACTATTTAAATAAACAACAAAGTAGATCATTATTTAACTAATCAAATTAACAAGTTCCATACTTTCTCTAGACTTAAAACAAACTTCAAAATTCAGGAACCATTTTCTACCAATAGGCTTATCGATAAAGTAATTACAATACTGAGAATGGGGTACAATCTATTACCGGCTAGTTTCGGCAGCCACATAATTAACGACCTTCATAAGGATTGTCCTAACTGCCTAGTCCATTTTACTACGGAACATTATTTACTAGATTGTAGTCAGTTTGAAATACAGAGAGATATCTTAAAATTAAAATTGCTAAACTTATCATTACCCTTTAATTTAACTAACATTTTAGATCCTATCAAAAAACAAATAGTTCAAGAAGATTTAGACTAAACTACAATGTTGGACGGCCCAGTGGATTAACTTGTATGTTTTGTCTGCTGGGCTCGAAAACACTGATGGTTTGATTTAGATTCGTTTATTCAGTATAATTTTACCAAATTGTAAACCCTTTCTATTAGAGTGCAGATAATCGTCGTATTTAACTTATATAAACGTCATATGATTACTTATTAGTCTACGTAAGTAACAACATAATATATAAACTTCTTAAGAATAACATAGTCTACTTATATAGTAGACGAAATTTGGGTCATACTCAATACTGACTGCCACCTGGTTAGACGGTCGCTGTACTGGCTCTCTGGGTGGTAGTCAACACAGAGACGTACGTTATTCTTCATATGAATATTATAAACTACTTAATTGATACAGTTATAATATGGGACTGATCCGGTGGACGCGTTGGGGCGATTTTTGAGTCTGATGACAACGCAGGCACAACGGTCCAGGACCAATCACATACTTATATATATATAATGCGCCATGACTAAGTGAGTGTGGGGACTGCCCTACCTCATGGCGTCGTGGACATGTCTAGCTGACTTTTGATAGGACTCCATGACAGGATGAGTGTGGGGTCAACCCTATACTTTTGGTGTCATGGAGATGCTTATTAAATATTAAATATGTCCTAAAAATGTCCTAAATGTCCCCCCCCCCCACTCCATCCACTCCCACTCCATTATGTCGTATAATTCCATGTAACACTACTTTGTATGACCCCACCAGCCCCGGTGTTTGATTTTAATATTTGGTTGTTTTATATCAACAGTTAAGTCAATAAAAATTCCTGACTGTCCTATTTAGTTTTATATATGCTTATTACTTCACATTGATTTTATATCAACAGCTGGGAAGATGCTATTTTTAGTTTGATCTGACGCACACATCGGGATAACGGGGAACATAATATTAACATGTAAAACCTATGTATACCTCTGCTTCATGCCCTCCCCGGTGTGGCCTCCCCGTGGCTTTGGCGGAGGGACACACTCCATTTAACGTTTTTGCTCTCATAAGCGTAAAACTCATTCTGAATTATTTTATATTGAGAGATTTGGGGTGGTGTCTTGCTGGCGGCACTGGACATTTTAACGATTTCTTTTTTAACATTATATGCTTATAATTATAAGAGTCCATTCCCTTTGGAAGGGAGCATGAAGCAGACACAATATGGATTATGTATATATGTACATATTAAGTTAAATCATTTTTAAGAATGTGGGGGTGGTGGGGGGGGGGGGGGGGAATAAACACTCAAACCAAGTTTGACATGTGACCCGGGGACAGAGCTAAATTTGACCCCAGTGTCACAATTTGAACAAACTTGGTAGAGGACCATGCGGAGTGTAAATACAAAATATTAAACTGTTGGCTCTTTTAGTTTCAGAGAAGATTTTATTTTAAGGTTTTCCCTATATAGACAATAGACAATAGACAATAGACAATATTTTATTCCGAGTAATTTAGGCCTCTGGCCCATAATACAAATAACATATTGCATATTATACGACTATACAGTAATGTGACAAAAGTAGATAAAGAGACAGACAAATATAGTAACAAACATTGAAATATATAGTACAGTGGACTAATACAAAAAGTACAACTACTGACAATATATACAAAGTAAATATGGTATGGAAAATATTATTGTTCTGTTCAACTAATCTTTTCACTAATATTTTAGTTTCTTTTGCGTTTGTATATGTTTTCACAAGTGTATTGCTGTACGTTTATATGTTATGTTTTATGTTTTATGTTTAGAACTCTCTGACGAAGTCGTAAAGGTGAAAACCGTCTCATGCTCTTTTGTTTGTGCTAAAGTTGTTTATTCCTAACTTGGGAGAAAATCTAATTTTGACTTCATCAGGTTACACTCCACTAATATTTACATGAGATTCCACTAAGTTTTTAATTATTTGTCCTGTTATTTAACAGATAATGGTTGCATAATATTTTTTTTTCTTGACCTTTTTCTTGACCGATAACCACTGAAATTATCTTTGTTTTTTCTGCACATTTATTCAGTTTTATTAAATATATAATATATAAACTGAAAGGAAAAAGAAACGCAGGGTGCGTATTTCCGCTATATAGTGCATATACTGAACACTTAATTCCATATATATTCCAAGGAAATCACAAGTTGTTTTGTAAAAAAAACCAGTGCAGTTAGTTAGAGAAAGGACACAACTGTGATGTTGTAGACGTTTTAATAACAGTACACGTTGTAACAAGAAATTCATAAATGCTGAAGTTCTCTTTGAAAAATTGAGCCAGTTCAGTACTGTATTTAATGTTAAGTGATTGCAACATTTAAAGCCTAAGTTTGCTCACCTGCTTGAGCCAAATGCGCATTCTGACGATAATGAAACTTTAAAGGGGTAACCATTGGTGTGTTCAGTGCTGTTTAAACGTTCTTTCTAAAAGGACAGGCCTAATGTCGCCCTGTACCATTCGATTAGCAGTAGCATATTAAACATACAATATATAGCGGAAGTACGCACCCTGCGTTTCTTTTTCCTTTCAGTATATAGAGTGTCTTATTTTGTAAACACGTCATCTGGTATCTGTGAACGTTTCAGACACGTAAGGAGTTGTTAGGAAATGAATTCTTTATATCACGTAACGATTTGAATCGCGACACTCTAGGAATGTAAACCGCACACGCAATATCACCCCGATGACCCCATTTAAGCGATTTAACATGGTTTTAAAGGTTGTTCAAAACAAAATTAATCGAACAAACTCGTATAGAAGTTGATCAACAATAACTCGTCAGTATCGTTAGTCATAAAAACATTGAAATTTTGGGAAGGTATACCTGAATATTTTAGCACATATTTGAAGTACATCTGATCTAAAATGGATTGTATCATCTCGCGCGCCATATTTGTGACAGGTAAATTTTATTAAATATAATTGTAATATGTTGATAGTTTAATACTTACGTTGTGTTATAACAGAGTTAATCAGTAAATAGCCATTCCGTCATTAGTGTGTTATAACAGAGTTAATCAGTAAATAGCCATTCCGTCATTAGTAGTTTCTTGATGCGCTTCTCACAATTACAATATGTGTTGGTTATCTATTTATACAAATGCTATTAAAGGGACACATGACAATTTTGAAGTCTTTACCAAGCATTTAAATTAGTCTCTCGATGTATTAATCCAATATCATTTTGACTTTAAAATTGATTGCATATATTTAAATACAATTTTAAGTTTTCAATGTGTCTTCGTTATTCTACCAAGTTTCGAATATGTTATTGGCGACATGTAATAAACAGTCAATAATATGCAAGCATAGTTTGCGTCATACTGTTCTTATAATTAATATTAAGGGGTTACACGGCAAGTTGCCAATATTGGCGTATTTATCAAGCATTAAAATACAAATTTGGTTTAATAATCTATGAAGTATCATTTTGACTTTAAACCTGCTTGCATATAATTAAATAAATGTAATAATGAATTAGATACTCACATTGTGGACATGTTGAAAACAAGTATACTCAAACATTGATAGGGATAGTGGACTAGAAGATTTTCATGTTTCTAGAGTAAAATATATTTTTACTTTTTTTTGTAATGGATAAAAGGATGCATGTTGGAATAATTAAATGTCCTAACCCCTGTGATGCTATGAAATGTTTTGATATGCCTAAAACATAGCATTTTCAATTGAGTAGAACAGTTATTGAGTGTATCAATAATTTGCACGTCACAGATGCTATTTGTATTTGTAACCTTGAATGAAATGGGGTTAACACTCATATTAGGTTAAGTGGGAATGCAATTTCAGATGGAGATGCCATGAAGGGTGAAGGTTCCCATCAGACATGCCTGCGCAAAGGAGCGAACGCATGCGGGGCAGAGTATCTGAGATGTAGGATGAAATTTCCCATCATGCCTCGGGAGCGAACCAGTTGGGGCAGAGGCCTGTGGCTTCAATGCCATGGCCATATCCAATGGGTTAGCGAGGAAACTTGTTTGTAACCAAGCTTGTATACATATGTAAATACATGTATATAGTTTTTTATAGAGTGCGATGTGATTAGTCCAAAACAAAGTTTATATTAACGTATTTTGGAAAAAAAATAATAACAGTGATGGATATGCATGTTTTACAAGTGTAGTAATATTAGTGCTACAGCTGAAAACACCAGTTGTGCAAAGTTTGTACCAAACATTTTCGTACAAGAGATGTCTGATAGTTAGCTAAATCTATGGATTATCCCACTAGTAACACACTAGTCTTCCATCACAATCATCATCTTTTAAATGACATACAGTCCACACACAGTCTCTCGAATTTCAAGGGACCGGAAAAAAAGTTCGAGTTATCCGAAGTTCGAATTAAACGATTATGGCCGACTCTTTTCTTTTTATTACCCCACCCACCTGTTTTACACTATGCATATATATATTGCCGATATTTGCCGAAATACATGCTTTCTTCCTTCATATATGTTTATAAATATGTAGCTTTACTTTATAATTCACATCCAATAGGAAGATGCAATTACATTAATTACTTACTGTTATTATCACGCTCAAATTTGAGCTGATCTAGCTATCCCCACGGGTTCGATGCCGGGTCCTTCACTAGATTGCTGGACGGTTTGGTCAATGGAAAGAGTTCTGTGTTCAGACATGCTAAATTAATGATTTGATTACATCAAACATTCGAATTTTATAGCAAAAACCGAACATTGACAACTGCCACTCATTAATTAATTAGTTATACGTTTCGTCCATGTCAAATTAGTATAATTATTATAATTGATTTAACCCACGCGATGGCCATTGTTTTCAATTAGCGTAAACAAACTTCTTCGTTAACACGCGTTAATTTATCATGAAAAATCAGAGAGACAACACAAGAAATTAAATTAACAAACATGTCACCATGATTTATTTGTGTCACAGGTTAAATCATCTCAGCAATTATCACCTTTTGTTTGCTTCACAATCAACGACGCCGGCTTGTGTTTGATCAAACTTGCATTTGGCACTTTAATTGAACTTCGAACTTTTACTAGCGAGTGTAAATTAATGTATAGATTCGTGTTTGGGGCCAGAAAATCAGTTCGAATTATCGAATAATTCGACTTATCGAAATTTGACTTAAAAGAAGTCAAATTGCATAAAAATAGAAGGAATAAAATTGGGACCGTGAACAAAATTCGACTTAAGCGGAAATTCGAAGTAAGCGAGTTTGAGTTACTGAGGGTAGACTGTATATACCTTGGTGTTTTCAACAAATAATTGCTCCTCGGAAGTGTGGGCATTGCATGTTAATGCAAGGTTATATACATTATGAACAACCAAAACAATGTAATCAGAGTGTACATTTATAGCATTGAATGTGCAACAGGTTATGTAGAAAGCATGGAATCTCATGTATGCAGTGCCAAAATGTAAGCTCTATGAATTCTATAGAAATTGAGATTCATGTAAACTAAATTTTTAGTTATTTGATCACTCTTTTCTTACATAAACAAGCAATAATATTAGATGATGTGAACAAAAGCTCCTACAACTTCGACATGAGTATTGCGCAGAATTTCACAATTAAATTTCATACAGTTTCTTTGAACGTGTTTTTAAAACTTATCATACAGTTTCCGGTGATCTTTTTCATTAAAATGTAATTATCACACATAAAGATAAAACATTTGCACCATTTTAATATAAGTTAACATATTAAATACTATTTAAATAAACAACAAAGTAGATCATTATTTAACTAATCAAATTAACAAGTTCCATACTTTCTCTAGACTTAAAACAAACTTCAAAATTCAGGAACCATTTTCTACCAATAGGCTTATCGATAAAGTAATTACAATACTGAGAATGGGGTACAATCTATTACCGGCTAGTTTCGGCAGCCACATAATTAACGACCTTCATAAGGATTGTCCTAACTGCCTAGTCCATTTTACTACGGAACATTATTTACTAGATTGTAGTCAGTTTGAAATACAGAGAGATATCTTAAAATTAAAATTGCTAAACTTATCATTACCCTTTAATTTAACTAACATTTTAGATCCTATCAAAAAACAAATAGTTCAAGTATTTAGCGCTCTCAGTTCTTTCATCCTGGGCACACAATTTGAAAAGAAGATTTAGACTAAACTACAATGTTGGACGGCCCAGTGGATTAACTTGTATGTTTTGTCTGCTGGGCTCGAAAACACTGATGGTTTGATTTAGATTCGTTTATTCAGTATAATTTTACCAAATTGTAAACCCTTTCTATTAGAGTGCAGATAATCGTCGTATTTAACTTATATAAACGTCATATGATTACTTATTAGTCTACGTAAGTAACAACATAATATATAAACTTCTTAAGAATAACATAGTCTACTTATATAGTAGACGAAATTTGGGTCATACTCAATACTGACTGCCACCTGGTTAGACGGTCGCTGTACTGGCTCTCTGGGTGGTAGTCAACACAGAGACGTACGTTATTCTTCATATGAATATTATAAACTACTTAATTGATACAGTTATAATATGGGACTGATCCGGTGGACGCGTTGGGGCGATTTTTGAGTCTGATGACAACGCAGGCACAACGGTCCAGGACCAATCACATACTTATATATATATAATGCGCCATGACTAAGTGAGTGTGGGGACTGCCCTACCTCATGGCGTCGTGGACATGTCTAGCTGACTTTTGATAGGACTCCATGACAGGATGAGTGTGGGGTCAACCCTATACTTTTGGTGTCATGGAGATGCTTATTAAATATTAAATATGTCCTAAAAATGTCCTAAATGTCCCCCCCCCCCCCACTCCATCCACTCCCACTCCATTATGTCGTATAATTCCATGTAACACTACTTTGTATGACCCCACCAGCCCCGGTGTTTGATTTTAATATTTGGTTGTTTTATATCAACAGTTAAGTCAATAAAAATTCCTGACTGTCCTATTTAGTTTTATATATGCTTATTACTTCACATTGATTTTATATCAACAGCTGGGAAGATGCTATTTTTAGTTTGATCTGACGCACACATCGGGATAACGGGGAACATAATATTAACATGTAAAACCTATGTATACCTCTGCGTCATGCCCTCCCCGGTGTGGCCTCCCCGTGGCTTTGGCGGAGGGACACACTCCATTTAACGTTTTTGCTCTCATAAGCGTAAAACTCATTCTGAATTATTTTATATTGAGAGATTTGGGGTGGTGTCTTGCTGGCGGCACTGGACATTTTAACGATTTCTTTTTTAACATTATATGCTTATAATTATAAGAGTCCATTCCCTTTGGAAGGGAGCATGAAGCAGACACAATATGGATTATGTATATATGTACATATTAAGTTAAATCATTTTTAAGAATGTGGGGGTGGTGGGGGGGGGGGGGGGGGGAATAAACACTCAAACCAAGTTTGACATGTGACCCGGGGACAGAGCTAAATTTGACCCCAGTGTCACAATTTGAACAAACTTGGTAGAGGACCATGCGGAGTGTAAATACAAAATATTAAACTGTTGGCTCTTTTAGTTTCAGAGAATATTTTATTTTAAGGTTTTCCCTATATAGACAATAGACAATAGACAATAGACAATATTTTATTCCGAGTAATTTAGGCCTCTGGCCCATAATACAAATAACATATTGCATATTATACGACTATACAGTAATGTGACAAAAGTAGATAAAGAGACAGACAAATATAGTAACAAACATTGAAATATATAGTACAGTGGACTAATACAAAAAGTACAACTACTGACAAATATACCAAATCGAGTTTCTATTCATGTACCAATGGTGTGAGCTTGAAAAAAAAGTTTTCTCTTATTAAACATTGTATACACATATTTCGAAAGTTGCGTTAACTTATAAGGATCTGTTGTACTCATTAAATTGTAGAAAACATAAATACTATTAAAGTTACCGCCTATGACTTCGGAAAGGTATTGATTGCGTAAGTTCGTATAATACGAACATTTCATAACAACATGCATTTCGTCTTCTGTTTCGTGAGAGTTACATAACATACATATTCTATATTCATATGCGATATAATTGTGTCTGCCCGTTTCAACAAAAAGAGAATGTGCTGAACATCTAAGTTTAGACAGTGCAATTTTGAATGTCAATGGTATGTTTAATGTTAGATACCTTTCAACATCCAAATGTGTTTTAAAATGTTGATATTGAATAGCTTTGCTTGACTGGTTTAAGTCGCCACGCCAATTTTGCAAGGCACAATCTATTAAACGCTGCTTAAAAATAGAAATAAATAATTGCTCATCACCTACATCTTCTGAAATCCACACAAAACCATATTTGAATAGTAATGATTTAACACGTGTTGCCCAGGTTACTCTTCCAACCTCATCAATATTTCTAAGCATAATATAACACTGTTTAGGATACCTTGTATTGTTCATTCTGATAAGATGTAGCCAATATTTGATACATTTACAATAATAAATAATAAAAAGAGGAAATCTGCCGCATTCGCCACGTGCAAAAGCGTGAAATGTATTTTTGTACAATTTTAAATATCTACAACAAAATTGGTTTTGAGCATTTTCAATTAGTGGGGAGTATTCATATCCCCATAGTTCTGATCCATATGTTAAGATTGGCACAACCATAGTATCAAATAATTTAAAAAGTTCATAATGATCAAAGAAACCGACATTTCTTTTAAGTTTGTATAGTGATATAATCGATGTTTTACTTTGAATTGCAAGCATATCTTTTGCTTTAGTCCAGATTAGTTTTGGGGTGATGTATAAACCCATATACTTATAAAACGAGACTGTTTCTATTTTGCTTCCAATATAAACCCAGTTTTAGTTTCCTCTAAGATAGCCCCCGTTTTTAAAGACTATACTTTTTGTTTTCTTTATATTAATTTGCATACCAGTTCTAATGCAAAAGTTGGAAATAACATTTATCTGAGATTGTAGGAGTCTTACGGTATCACTGCAGTTTGCCATGTCATCGGCGTATACAATTGCAAAGATATCATCTACTTCTTCTGAAATATCTATACCGTTTGTGCACGTAAGCTTTAATTCATCAATCAAATCATTAATAAAGAGATTGAACAGAGTCGTACTTAATTTACATCCTTGCCGATACCCAATATTACATTGAAATACGTCAGTATAGCTTTCACAACCAGTGCGAACGCATGATGAAAGATTATTATACATGGCAATTAAAAGTGTCAGATATTTACCACCCACTCCTTTCCTTATAAGGCTGTTTAACATCTCTGTATGATCAATAGTATCGAAAGCTTTACAAAAATCAACAAATAGGCAATAAAATCTCCCACCTTTTTTACTTATATACTTTTGAACCATTGACATTAACGTAAACAGATTATCTATAGTGGAATAACCTTTTCTAAAGCCTGATTGGGCCTCATCAATCTTATTATGACTTTCTGCCCAGGTTGATAATCTATTAAACATCATTCCAGTTAAAATCTTGTTAAGTGTGTCTATAAGAGAAATACCGCGGAAGTTGTTAGCGTCATATAATGAACCGGATTTGTGAAATAGGCATAACATGCTTTGACCCCAAACTATTGGAAAGACACCCGTATCCAGTTCTATTATACAAAGGTAATAATACATCTGAGATGTCTGAAATCGTGCATTTTACCATCTCTGCTAGTATTTCACTAGGACCTGTAGATTTACCAAGGTTCAAATTTTGTAGTTCTAAAAGTGAAAATGGGTCATTAAAAATGTCGTCGATAACATGATTCTGTTGTAGAAGGTTTTCAAAATCTATAGTGTTACCAAAGTCTTCATTATACAATAATTGTTTAAAATGTTCATACCACTCAGCTTTAGAGACATGTTCAGTGGATGTATTACTGCGTTTGAAACTAAGTTTTTTTACCGTTTTCCAAAATAAATTTGTGTTATTCCGCGATTCTATTAGTTATTGTTTAAGTTTTTCCTGCAATTCATTTTGTTTTTGTTTACAATACTGCTTAAATCTATTTTTACTATGTTTATAATGTTGTAGATTTTCCCTCGTACTAATCGTTCGGAAATGTCTTAATTGTCTTCATATTTTCACAGTCATCATCCCACCAATCCGGTTGTACGTGTTTGTCATTTAATTTGAAAGATTTAACTTTCATATTATTTGCTGCAGTATGAAACATATCAACAATTTTATGAACAGCTAGATTAATATCAGTTAATACATCATTTAAAATTATTTCTTTCATAGTCATAATGGAGGATTTGATATTCTTTATGAATCCGTCCCTTTTGTTTTCGTCCCATTTATAGCGTTTAAAAGAGTTTTGATTTTCTGTATCGTGATTTTCATCATTTGCTTGCCTATCATTGAATCGTGGTGATTGAAATGAGAACTTGCATACAAGTGGAAAATGATCAGACTCAGATCGTTCACCTATTTCAAAATGTGTGACAAATGGGAACAAGCTAGATGAAACAATAAAATAATCTACTAAACTGAGGCCATCATTTGCTGTAGATGTAAAATGTCCAACTTTGTCATTGAATAGTCTACCATTTAGAATATGAATACAATACATTTTACACATTTCTATAAGTGCATAACCAAACGAGTTGCAAGTTCGATCCTTAGAGTTTCTATACATATTGAAGTTATCATTATCGTACACAACATTAGCATCATTAAAAACAAAATCAACATCATCATCTTCAATAATATCTTGCATTGAACCACATCTAGACTTAAAGTCTCCAGCTAAAACAAGTTCATCTTCGGGAAACTCTGAAATAACTTCTAATAACTGTTCTTCAAATATTTCCACACCATTTGATTCATCATTTGCGTCATAAACACTTGAGCCTTCTGGAGAAATATATAGAAAACACATCAAAATACTTTTATTTGTCTTGTTACCATTAAGCTTGTCACCATTAAACCTTAGAAAGATGCAATTTTCTGCATGATTAAAACCTCTCGTAATTAAGCCACCCTCTATTAAATGAGATTTAACAAAAACACAAACACCGCCAGAGTGACGACATTTACTGGATCTTTTCTTTCTAATATTATTATAACATTGGTATCCATCTACAATGTCATTAAACTCATCCTCGTGTTTTGACCAAGTTTCATTAAGTGCACAAATATCAAATTGTTTCAAATAACTTAAACAATCATTATTACTAGTATATTTTAATAACCATTGAATGTTCCAAGATAGAATGTTGATATCTATGTTGTTTTCTACAGTATTTGTATTAAGACCTTGACCAGTGTCCTATTTATTCACGATTATAATGTCGTTGCTTTCTGAGTCGTACACATATGACTCGCCATTGATTACTTATTTGTCATATATAAGTCTATGTAAAACATGTGACATTTGGGGTGGGGCCTACTTTGACCCCAGGGTCACCATTCAAACAAACTTGGTAGAGGACCATAACCTGAGTGTAAATACAAAATATTAAACCTTTGACTCGTGTAGTTTCAACGTAGAAGATTTTTAAAGTTTGTCCGTATATATAAGTCTATGTAAAACTGCGACCACTGGGGCGGGGCCAAATTTGACCCAGGGTCACTATTTGAACAAAACTGGTAGAGGATCCATAAGCTGATTATACACAATAAAGATTAAACCTTTATCTCTTGTAGTTACCGAGAAGATTTTTGAAGTTCTTTCCTATAACTCTATGTAAAACTGATCCAACAAGGGTCCCTAAGCTCCCCATTAAAGAACAAATGAACCCATAACTGATAAAAAAAAATAAAAAATATTCACACCCTGCCCCAAATTTTACTATGCGATTCTAACAATAATTTTATATCTGCCCGAGTTTGAACCAAGGCTTCTTATGAGATTTTTTTTTTTAAATAACTCTATGTAAAACTGATGGTCCCTAAGCTCTGAACCCATGAACCAAGGTTCCTTATGAGAAATTTTCTATTAAAAAATTCCATTTTTCTTGTTTTTTTGGAATATGGAAATAATTTTTAAAAAAAGAAGAGGAAAAATATGTCTCCTGTGAGATTTAAACCCACGGCCTGAATAATTCAAGGGGACATTTATCAATTTAAGGGCAATAACTCCGGCATTACTGGGGCGATTCCGAAATAAGTTTGCCCCGTCACATCCCACTACTGGGATAAAAATCATAATCAAGTTTAATGAAATCAAACAATCGGTTATCAAGATATGGCTGTGGACGGACAGAATAAAACAATTTAAGCAATTAAAGGGCAATAACTCCAGCGTTTCTGGGGCGATTCCGGAAAAAAACAGCCGCGTGTCATCCCACTATCAGGATAAACATTATTACCAAGTGTAATGAAAATCCAACTTGTAGTTATGAAGATATGGCTCCGGACGGACGGACGGAAGGACGGAAGGATGGATGGACAACGCCAAATTAATTAATCAATTAATAATCTTTTTTTTTTTATCCAGTTGGATATAGGAATAGAGGTTGTAAGCCAAAATTCTATAATGGAAACCTATAGGAAATGCAATAATGGTATATAGGCCTAACCTTTACACTGAAAGTTCATGTGGATTTGGGGAGACTATCGTTGGCATTGGTTAATAAATGCTCTCTCTCTTTCTCTCTCTCTCTCTCTCTCTCTCTCTCTCTGTGCAGAACATTGTGTACCAACCACTTACCAACGGATTCGAACCAACATCCCTAGACACCAACCTCGACACAACGCCTCGCCCAATAGCAGAAACCGGGTGATTCTTAAGAACGCGTCGGATATCTTAGAAGCGATTGTTACTCAATTTTTGGGTCGAAATTTAGTTGTCGGGTCCAAGACCCAATAATTTGTTTCGAACAGAGTTGCGAAAAACGTTTCAATTCACTGGACCCAGAAAGGATGCATGAACAATATATACAAAGTAAATATGGTATGGAAAATATTATTGTTCTGTTCAACTAATCTTTTCACTAATATTTTAGTTTCTTTTGCGTTTGTATATGTTTTCACAAGTGTATTGCTGTACGTTTATATGTTATGTTTTATGTTTTATGTTTAGAACTCTCTGACGAAGTCGTAAAGGTGAAAACCGTCTCATGCTCTTTTGTTTGTGCTAAAGTTGTTTATTCCTAACTTGGGAGAAAATCTAATTTTGACTTCATCAGGTTACACTCCACTAATATTTACATGAGATTCCACTAAGTTTTTAATTATTTGTCCTGTTATTTAACAGATAATGGTTGCATAATATTTTTTTTTCTTGACCTTTTTCTTGACCGATAACCACTGAAATTATCTTTGTTTTTTCTGCACATTTATTCAGTTTTATTAAATATATAATATATAAACTGAAAGGAAAAAGAAACGCAGGGTGCGTATTTCCGCTATATAGTGCATATACTGAACACTTAATTCCATATATATTCCAAGGAAATCACAAGTTGTTTTGTAAAAAAAACCAGTGCAGTTAGTTAGAGAAAGGACACAACTGTGATGTTGTAGACGTTTTAATAACAGTACACGTTGTAACAAGAAATTCATAAATGCTGAAGTTCTCTTTGAAAAATTGAGCCAGTTCAGTACTGTATTTAATGTTAAGTGATTGCAACATTTAAAGCCTAAGTTTGCTCACCTGCTTGAGCCAAATGCGCATTCTGACGATAATGAAACTTTAAAGGGGTAACCATTGGTGTGTTCAGTGCTGTTTAAACGTTCTTTCTAAAAGGACAGGCCTAATGTCGCCCTGTACCATTCGATTAGCAGTAGCATATTAAACATACAATATATAGCGGAAGTACGCACCCTGCGTTTCTTTTTCCTTTCAGTATATAGAGTGTCTTATTTTGTAAACACGTCATCTGGTATCTGTGAACGTTTCAGACACGTAAGGAGTTGTTAGGAAATGAATTCTTTATATCACGTAACGATTTGAATCGCGACACTCTAGGAATGTAAACCGCACACGCAATATCACCCCGATGACCCCATTTAAGCGATTTAACATGGTTTTAAAGGTTGTTCAAAACAAAATTAATCGAACAAACTCGTATAGAAGTTGATCAACAATAACTCGTCAGTATCGTTAGTCATAAAAACATTGAAATTTTGGGAAGGTATACCTGAATATTTTAGCACATATTTGAAGTACATCTGATCTAAAATGGATTGTATCATCTCGCGCGCCATATTTGTGACAGGTAAATTTTATTAAATATAATTGTAATATGTTGATAGTTTAATACTTACGTTGTGTTATAACAGAGTTAATCAGTAAATAGCCATTCCGTCATTAGTGTGTTATAACAGAGTTAATCAGTAAATAGCCATTCCGTCATTAGTAGTTTCTTGATGCGCTTCTCACAATTACAATATGTGTTGGTTATCTATTTATACAAATGCTATTAAAGGGACACATGACAATTTTGAAGTCTTTACCAAGCATTTAAATTAGTCTCTCGATGTATTAATCCAATATCATTTTGACTTTAAAATTGATTGCATATATTTAAATACAATTTTAAGTTTTCAATGTGTCTTCGTTATTCTACCAAGTTTCGAATATGTTATTGGCGACATGTAATAAACAGTCAATAATATGCAAGCATAGTTTGCGTCATACTGTTCTTATAATTAATATTAAGGGGTTACACGGCAAGTTGCCAATATTGGCGTATTTATCAAGCATTAAAATACAAATTTGGTTTAATAATCTATGAAGTATCATTTTGACTTTAAACCTGCTTGCATATAATTAAATAAATGTAATAATGTTAAGATTTCTTCGTTATTTTACCATATCATTACGTTGTCCGAGTATTAACTTTCATACCCCATCCAACCCCTACTCCAAGAAGCAAAAACAGGGTTGGCTGGGGTATGAAATAAACCTTAATTTCGGCTTAAAAACTTTGTATATTGTAAAATTAAAACATTTAGGAGCTAATTTTAAACAGATTATCACATTTGTTTAATAAAAATTGATTTTAAACGTGTTTTATTGTCGAAATATCCGTTATAAAATCCTGCTTTCCCATCGATTAATGGAATTAAGGCGGGACCACGTAATGGTGCAGTATGAACATAACTCAGTCATTATATGTAAAACAATTTACTTTGAAAACCTCTTACTAATGCAAGTTCTGTAGACTGAAAACTAACTTTTACTAAACGCAAGATTGCCAGCTGTCTAAGTAAACGCGATGCCGGTTTATGACCAAAACTATGTGTCTGTTCAAATAAACCCGTTTGTTATTGTCATGTAAAGTGATTTCACGATCGTAAAAGGATTTATGGTATCTCACATTACCTTTAAAGGGACACACGACAACCTTGAAGTTTTTATCAAGCAATAAATTAGCGACTCGATTTATTAATCCAATATCATTTTGACTTTATGGCCCAGTCACACCATCCACGAATGTCTCCCCGAACCCACTACGGTTGTCCCCTCCACGGATGCCCCCCGGATGGGCATTTCTCAAAAAATACTACGAACTACTACGAATACATTACGGTTTGAGTACGGTTGAGTACGGTAACAGTAAGGAGCAGCAAGGTTGGCACAGGAAACACCGCGGTTGACTTACGGTTCCACTACGGTTCGAGTACGGACTACTACGGATAACTACGAACTAGTACGGACTAGTATGGAGTGTCACGAGCGTGTCACGGTTCCTCACGGTGTCCGCAATCGCGCAATAAAAAGGCCTGCATTTCAGCAATTCGGCCTTATTCGCACTAGATCGTACTTGATCGCAATAGGCCGTACAAGTTCGTGTACAGATCGTACTAAACCATGCTCCAACCGTGAGATAACCTTACTGAAACCCTAGTGTCCTCGTAGTAGGTCGTGGTAGGTCGTAGTAAGCCGTGGTCATTCCCGGTATGCCGGGAATGTTCTACGAATCACTACGAATCGCTGCGAACCCACTAAGGATTCTCTACGGATGGAAAAATCGTGGTGCTGACCCCGAGAGTTTTGGACAGGATACTCTACGAATTCACTACGAATCCATCCGTAGTGGATTCGTACAGGCATTCGTGGTTGGTGTGACTGGGGCATTAAACCTGCTTGCATATAATTAAATAAAATGTGGAGTTTTAATTTTTGCTTATTGTACCGTAGGTTTAAATAGGTTGTCGGTGTAATAAAATAAAATAAAACAAACAGTTAGTAATATAAAAAATAAGTTGCTCTATACTATTTTTTATAATTAATATTAATAATTAAAAAAGTGCAAGTTATGTAATAAAAACAAAAACAAAACTGGGTTTTTAAAAATCAAGATTGCCGTGTGTCCCTTTAATGGTGACTTGTTCTTTGGTTTCGACATATTTTCTCAGTTCTATTTACAACTTATGCATGTAAAGTGATATCTTTATATATGATATTTTATATGTACGAGTTAAGCTTATAACACTATAAATGAAATACTAGGGAAATACTATTCCGATCTAAAAAAGGGTAATGAAAAACACTGAGTTTTGTAGTTAAATAACAAAAAATTGAAAGTTGTTTAACGGCTCATTAACGGTATACGTTATTTAGAGCCGCCCAGAGAGAGAGGAAGGATACATAGGAATCCGGGAATTCTTATTATCGAATAGATTCCTATGGTTCTTTAACGTGCTCGGACCGATACACGGGACCGGTTTACGTCTCTATCCGACGGTGGAGGCTAAGGGAAAGTGTCTTGCCAAAGAACACACCGACGAAACTCAGTGGCACCAAGGAGGATTGAACCCGGGGCTTCCGGTTACAAGTCCGACTGCGCCACGCCAGCCCTCAGTTAAATAACAAAGACATACGATATATAAAACAAAAGACATTCAATGATGTATAAGCTATTACCCCTGAGTATGTCTAAGCTTGTTTTCACAATCAAATCAGTAACGAGCTATTGATTTAATGTGTGCTTGTAAGTGATTACGGACGTACAGTACTGGTTCTACCCAGGAAAAGTGGGTGGTCTGCCTCCATCACAAAAAAACATGTGTTGAAAATGACGTAAAACACCATACAAACAAACAAAACAAACAAACACACACACAAACACAAACACACAAACAAACTGATTTAATGTAAGGTTATTTTCAATTGGATCTAGATGGCATTGTGGGATTGTTTGTTCAAGGTCATGCGTTTTTTTTTCATAATTTCTAAACCTTAATACGTATATATAAAAACAAATAGTATATTTTCATTAGTTGTAAGCGTATATATTGTTTAAATGGTGTTTACGTCTTTTTTTAGGACATGCTAGGTCATATATGGCAGTCGACGTGTGTGTATGTGTGTGTGTGTGCGTGCGTGCGTGCTTGTTAGCGACAGACAGTCCCATTTTCCTGGGTAGAGCCAGTACTGTATACCTCCCGACATCCGCGTGTAGAACTACTGAAATGGTTAGCATGGCCGTAGTACCAATGTCTATTGTTTATCAAGATTGAGACGATCACGACATGGATCAACCTTAATTATTCATTTTAAAATTCGCTAATAAACAGTCAGTATTAGTCACAAGAAACTGATTATAAAGTTTAGTATTTTTACAGAAAATGACGCAGTCAGGAATTATCTTACCTCATACAACATCTGTGTTGTATTTGTTTAATTAGAACTGAGTTGTACATATAATTTAAATAAAAACATGTACTTCAACGTGTCATTCTTCAAGCTCCATATAAATTAATATAATTATATGATATATACACAACGAACAACTAACAGTATGAGCGTTTTGCAGGCTTCTAATTCAATGATTTTCTTAACTCCCCTCATTGACCTTCTAATGACAATCAGCTTAAAATAACAGCCTAGAATATTGCACCTATTAAATTTGTGCAGCGCCACCCTCTTGAGTATTTGTTCTTGATTATTGTACCCCGCTTTATTTACTGACAGTAGTTCATGATTAAAATGTTTATGTTACTTAGTCATGTAGTGATGTGACATCTCTGAAAGCAGATGAATGTATATAATCTTCGATAAGCTTTTTTTCAGATCCTTCATATTTGTAATTTGTACATAATATCTGTGCGAATATTACGACATATTGTTTCAACCAAATCAATGATTAAACAACCAACTGAATACATCTTTGAATTGACTCATATTTTTTTTAATCGCCTCCCATCGCTTTAATGGATTTAAATATTACAAATATTACAATATGGCATATGAAAAACAATATTTTGTTAAAATGATATATGTTAAACAAATGTCTATATAGAAAAAATATGGAAAAAATAAGTAAATTAAAAAAAAGCATATGGCATCATATTGGAAAATAATATTTCGGATATATGGCATATGGAAAAAAGGCTCGTATGGAATATGGAACACAAGGTCAAGACCTTATCTTAGTCGTACCATAAGAAATTACGAATGCCGGATGGAAGCAGAATCGAAGTTACTATGAGAAATACGCTCGTTATTACGAGAATTTTTCTCGTCATTACAAGAGTATTTTTTTTCTCCACTTCGAATCTGGTCCGATTCGGCTTTCGTAAAAAATATTCAACTACTCGCTGGTATTGTTCGCATCATCAGCTCACCTGAGTGTTCGACATAAGCTTAGCCAGTTTTAGATCCAGAGACAAATTTCTTTGAAGTTGTTTTCAGTTAGGTCATCACGACATCCAACGTAGCTACCGTTAATCAAGAACCGGCAGGCATATGTGACACGTGTTTAAAGAAAGTATTAATTTATCACGACTGTCAATATTGTCGAAATGAAGTCTTAAGTTTAATAAAAATGTTCCGGAGAAAAAATTCTAAATAATCCTTTTCCCAAAAGCCATATTATAACAGTTTTTCGCCCAAAATTATCGTTAATCCATCGACCATCGTGTTTGTTGAAATAAAGTTGCCCTGTTGCGATACTGCCCCTCACCGGGAGTACTATATTTTACATAGACATATACTAATTAATTATACATTAATATTAATATAAATAATTAATATAAAACAATATGTCATCTTTCGAGAAATGTTTTTGGCCATGTGCGATGCTTAAACTTAACCACACGGAACTGCATTCTAGGACTTATCAAGGAAATAAAGAATAAAGAATTAGCAAAGCATACCTTTATTTTTGACGTTGGAACTACCTCGGAAGTGCCGATGGAGCACTTTTGCATATACCTCCAAAAGGGATGTATCTTCTTCACTCATCACCAGCCGTGTTTCACTGTTTCAGTATTGTTACCGACACTTGTGTCATTTGTGAGCGCCCAAACAGCATGTCCGTACGAGAACCCTGCCGCGCATGCAATGACATGTATAGAGGGGATGCCCCAAGTCGGTTATACTCACGTACCGGCTGCCACAGAAACACCTTCGAGGAAACGCCGAGAAACTGTAACTGAAGAAGCAGTAGTGACAAAGGGTACCCCCGATCTGTCGCCAGAGTTCATGAAGTACTTTTGTAGGTATGTAAATTGTTATTTTCCGCTTCGACGGTGGGTGTGTGGGGAGTGGGGTGGGGAGTGGTGGGTGGAGGTGGGGGTGGGTTGTGAGGCTATAAGCTATACCCTGGACTTAATGGGTGAGTAACTAAAGCAAATGGGAAGGGGTTACGCATGGTTTACTACCAAATTCAATTCAAATTCAATGAAACATAGCCGCAAACCCAAGTACCGGCTGTCACAGTGAATCCTTCGAGAAGAAAACCTATACCAGGACATCATTTGTAATCTCTCGCTCGTTGCAGCAACATCGATATCAAAAAACATATATGTCATAATCATTGAAAACTATTTCGTTAAACGTGGTATTCGGACTCGAGACCTCCGGCAAACTGAAATACTACTTTTCATGTTAACTATATATTCGTTAAATAATGGACATCCCGGTTATGCCACAAAATAATTTCAACAGAACATTATTAGTTATTGGGATTCTTGACAGGGGACATGGGCTCACATTCCCTGCCTGGAAATTATATTAACCCGAGCCGTTAGGCGAGGGGGAATATATATTTCCAGGCAGGGAATGTGAGCCCATGTTCCCTGTCAAGAATCCTAATAACGAATTTGTCATACTTCAAAGTTTTAACCATTTATTTAAGAAAAATACGGCCAAAAACACGATTTCATTTTTATTGCTCCAATTTCCCCGTAACGTGCCTCTAACTAGACGTTGTTTACTTTCGTGACGTCATCGCTCTAACGTCTTAAATTTGGCGGATTTTTTAATAAAACAAACATATTTTGTCACTATGTTAATGTTTTATTATCTGTAAAATTGCCAAAACAAATACAATTACGATTATTTCAGACTTTTACACACAGTGGAAAGCGCAAAAAAAGCGATAGGAAGGAAACAATCGGCGGTTTCCAAAACGAATCGGCAACGTTATCGTCGCCATTTTGTTTTTGTGTATTCGAGTAATGGGGTACCTAAGGGGAATTCGTCCCATGTTCACGTCGCGAGACGTAGACATGGGCTCATGTCTACGGCGCATTGACCAATGAAATCCTGAGGATTTTCTTTGCAGTATGACAAAGCAGGCTATTTTCAGCGTATACTAATCTTAAGTTGGAATTTGTAATCTATATTTACTTTATTTTCTGGAGCATTTTTTTTTAAAGGTAATTGGTGAACGTATGCACTTAGAAACGCATTGAATCACCCACACACAACGAACAAAAGATAACTCAATGCTTACAGAATATCGATAAAATATGTCGCCAATGATCAACATAATTGGATTTGCATGGTCGGGTTAAATCGTTGAGATTGTCAATCCGAAAGTCATGGGTTCAAAACTCGCATAGGCTGTACTATTTTCAGTGAATATGTGTACTTTCTGATGTTGCTTTGTCGATCGCAGGTAAAGAAATGAAAAAAATGTTCCCTATACAACTGCCTTCAGCCATGTTTCAGTGGCTTGATTTCGGTAGTAAAGCAATCGTTAAACCGCTCCCATTTGCTTTGGGTACACGCACACAAGCCTTATATACAGTAAAGGTAACTACACAAGCCTTATATACAGTAAAGGTAACTACACAAGCCTTATATACAGTAGAGGTAACTACATTTTGCTTTAATAAATAAAAATATGTTCATGTATCTGATATTTGTATTACATTTAGTGATGCTGGCGAAAAGATGATAGAGTGTACGTCGGACGTAATGGAGAAGTGCTCTGACAGCATGCCGGACGCATTATTCAACTCGGATCAAGCACGAAAGGCACGTGCAATGTGTGACAAAGTGTCTGCAGGTAGGCCTTATCGATAACAATATATAAATATCACATCCCATGGAGGGTGATAGAACATATTGTCAACCGGAGATTGGTAATGTCCACCGAGGCTTTAGCCGAGGTGGACATTACCACATCGAGGGTTGACAATATGTTCTATCACCCTCCATGGGATGTGATATTTATTTTATTATACCAAACATCAAAATTCATTTAATCAGCAATTATTTTTTATTAACAACAATAAAGAACTGGGAAACCACCGTTCTATTTTTAGCACTTGAGGAAACCACCGTTCTTTTTTTAGAAGCACGAGATAATGTTTCATGCCATGAAACATTACCATGAAACATTACCAATTGTTGACTGATCGGGAATGGGGAAATTACATAGAGAATTTTGAGTGAGGTATAATAATGTGTTTTGTAAGATAGTGTGAGAGTGGACCTTTGGAAACGGCCGAACACGACGCATACGAAATATTGCATGTTACAGGCATCTTTTATCGGCTTTTGGATGTAGTCAGGATTTTGCCTCCCTGAGCTATTGTGACCGCTTTGTGCCCGTCCGTCATCCGTTTACTTTTGCCTAAACGACTTAGCCTCATACACTGCTTGAACCAATCTTCACATGGATAATCATGAGGTCAGTGGCTTTCAAATTTGTTAAAATTAGGTTAGCGCCACACCAATGTAGCCATCATTACCATAAAACATCGAAACATTAAATCATCTTCTCTAGAACCATTAAACAGATTTCGATTATAGTTTTATTTCATTAATGCTTTATTAATGCTTTATTAATGCTCATCAATAACATGTAGACTATCACTTTTATTCAAGTAATATCCCCACGGTCAAAAGTTTGCATATAGAGATTTCTGCATAGACTTACATAGGGAAACGCTTGAAAAATCGTCTTCTTTGAAACCACGAGGCACATAGCTCTCATATATTGCATGGTCCTGGAACACGTTTGTTCATAAGATGGGGTCACCTTATGCCTCATACATTGCTTGGACGATTTGGATAATCGTGAGGTCAGTGGCATTCAAATTTGTTAAAATTAGGTCAGCGCCACATCCAATGTGGCCATCATTACCATAAACCTTGGGGTCATCTTATGCCTCATACATTGCTTAGACGATTGATATAATCGTTAGGTCAGTGGCTTTCAAATTTGTTAAAATTAGGTCAGCGCCACATCCAATGTGGCCATCATAACTATAAAACACCGAAACATTAAAACATCTTCTCTAGAACCACTACACAGATTTCGATTATAGTTTCAATTTATTAATGCTTTATTAATGCTCATCAATAATATGTAGACTATCACCTTTATTCAAGTAAAATAGTTTGCATATAGAGATTTTCTGCATAGACTTACATAGGGAAAAGCTTGAAAAATCGTCTTCTCTGAAACCACGAGGCACATAGCTCTCATATATTGCATGGTCCAGGAACACGTTTGTTCATAAGATGACCGTGGGGTCAAATCTGGCCCACCCGGGGGTCACAGTTTTGCATATAAAGAAAAGTCTTTAAAATATTCTCTTCTCTGAAACTACATGAGCTAGAGGTCTAATATTTACATGTACCATACGCTTATGGTTCTCTATCAAGTTTGTTCAAATCGAGACCATGGGATCAAAAATGGCTCCACTTCAGGGATCACACCCTATAGACAGATTTGTATAGGGGAACACCTTAATATATTTTCTTCTCTGAAACCACAGTTATACACTTACTGAGTGTGAACAGACGGTAAGAACTATTTAACTAGCAACGGCCCCGCGGTGAGTCTCCATCCCTGTGGACATAGCCCTTGGGTCATAACTCTGAAACCACTGAGATCCCCATCCTATAACCAGATATACATTTATTGGGCATGAACAGACGGATACGACCTTACAACTTGCATCGGCCCGGGGGTCCATCCCCACTCCTAGGGTATTATCCCATTAACCCATGGGTCACAACTTGGAATCCTTTGAGATTCCCACCCTTTAACCATGTATTGTATACATTTACTGTGCATGAACAGACCGTGGGACGGATCAACCATTCAACCGGTATCGGTCTGGGGTGTATCCCCACTCCTGGTAACATAATCCCTGGGCCATAGCTTGAAAACTGTTGAGACCCTACCCGATAACCATATATACCTTATTACTCGGCATGGACACACGGATACAACCATCCAACCAGCATTGACCCTTGGATCCATCCTCACTCATGGGGACATAGGCCCTGGGTCATTACTTGGAAACTGTTGAGATCCCCATCCTATAACCGTATATACATTTAGGTGGCATGAAAAGATTGATACAGATTCAATATTACAACCAGCATCGGCCCCGGGTCCGTCCTCAGCCCTAGGGAAATAGCTGATGGGTCACAACTTGGAAACCGTTGAGAACCATACATCCACTTACTGGGCATGAACAGAAGGATACATCCTCTGGGCATGAACAGAAGGATACATCCTCTGGGCATGAACAGAAGGATACATCCTACCAGAATCGGCGCTGGGGTCTATCTAATAGATAACGGACGATGGTCGACAGAGGACAAACACATTGTTTCATAAGTGTCTGCCATGCTACGCAGGCGAAAACAAATGACATTATTAGTATGTTAAGGGTATCCCAGTTGACACTTTGTAGAATGAAGGATATATAAGGAGTTGCAATCAGTATTTAGTATTGTTTTATTAAAACGGTCCCCTGAATAGTTCATCCAACAACAGACTGGACATTAAAAATAAAACAAAGTTTAAAACTTAACAAGTAAATACATATGATCAGGTATAACAGTGGGATTTAAAATATTAACAACTGAGCCCTGGCTATGGTAGGAGTTACAATATTGAAACGTCATGTGCTATGCGTGTTAATAGTAACCGTACGGTGTCTATTGCTAGATAGACCTTCATTTTATTGCTTTAATGCAACACAGATCTGGTCCATGCTTCCCTTGAAAATAAATAAATAATTAAACACTCATTTTAAGCATGTCTTATTGCATTTGTTTTTACACATTATGCAAACAGGTCCGGCCACATGTTACGACCATTCCCATGTTTATACATATCTTTTTCAGGTTTTAGGGTTATAAGACTAGCAATGACTAAATAAATATATTAAACGTTTAAACAGTATGTTTCAGATACAATTATTAAAATATTTTCATAATAAAAGCACTTTCGAGATATACTGACACTAATTTTTATACCATTATATATACAATTTCAACGTGAATACACACATGGGAACATAATCCTTCAGTGCAGTGAAGGGTATGGCAACTTGTGGCAATAAGAGTAACAGCCATTGTATACTGACGAGCATAATATTCATTTTCTGGTTTATACTGTTGGTATTCATTTTATGCGATATGTTTTAGATATGTTATTTCTGATTTTTAGATTTCGATAAATCACATGCTTGCATAAATGCCTCAATGCAGAGCAAATCAACTACAGATTGTTTTTACGAGGCATTCCGTACAGCTATGGGGGACAAATCTACCGGTCCGAGGGAAGACAAACTCTGCAGGTATATTACAAGATATTGGAAATGTTGGTGGTGTTTGTTTGTTTTTTGTGTGTTTGTTTGTGTGTCTGTTCGTGTGTCTGTTTGTGTGTCTGTTTGTGTGTTTGTTTGTGTGTCTGTTAGTGTGTCTGTTTGTGTGTTTGTTTGTGTGCCTGTTTGTGTGTCTGTTTGTGTGTTTGTTTGTGTGTTTGTTTGTGTGTTTGTTTGGCGTTTTACGTCATTTTCATCCCATTTAAGGCTATGTACGCCGGTCGATATTTTGTGGTGGAGGCAGACCACTCATTCATTCCTGTGTAGAACCAGTACTGTATACCTCCCACCATTCGTAAGCTGGTGTTATTTTGTTTTAACAATCTTACAGTTTCCGCTTTGTAAAGCCAAATGATGAATGCGCAGGTTCTAAAAGCTGGTCGGTTATATTTTGAATTGTTTGAATATAGTTTTGTTACGGGTTAAATGTTTGCCATACCGCCTGGCTAATAATATAACTTAAAATGCACATTAAAAATATATTGCAAGTTAGTAACAAATAAACATAGCACTTCACTTAATTAATGACGTCTGTCAGGAGCGCTGTGGTCTAGTGGTAGGGTGTTGGACCCATGATCGAAACGTCGTGGGTTCGATCCCCGCCATGACCATATGTGTCGTGTCCCTGAGCAAGACACTTTATATGCATTTGCTTAGTACTGGTTCTACCCGGGAAGACATCGAGAGTGATTAAAATAAGTTCAGAGAGCTTTCGTTACATTCAATGTAAATAAATTAGTTTAACGGCTGTGCCTTTTTTTCAATAGTCTTTAAATAGAAACAATAGTAAATAGTGTGCTTAACTTTTGCATATTATATGATCCGATACGTTCAGGCAGACCTTACTATTTATCATTATTTAAAATTCTTTACAAAATGCAGTAATTCGATCTCATTTGTATAACTAATACACGAGCCATGTTATGTGACAAAAGGCTGTATTCATTGAGTAATTTATTTTAGAGGAACGACTAAGGAACGTCTAGATAATCAACATTGTACGATCACGGGCCACTTATTGACTTAGTATACCATTGTGTTACTTTGTGTTGCATTACACAATGAAATACTGGAGTAATCGAGTAGTTATCTATGTGTCTTTTCTCGCTTTGTGTTCGTTGCTTTCGAAGGACTCCCTTTACTGTATTACCTGTAATAGATAAACATTTGTTTTTATGCTATTAAAACTGATAATAAAAGAATACTTCATGTACAAGCAGAATTGTTGAGGTAGTTATCGGGCATCACATGTATCACTAAAACATTTATTAATTAGTTGTGTGTGTTTTCTTACTTTAGATTTTGCTTGCATATAATTAGACAAAGTCTTAATTTTTTAACTTGTCTTGTATTGTATTGTTCTACCTCAACTTAGGGACACTGTCCGTAAGTAAAGCATATATGGGGCATAAACAGATAACTGAATAATTTTTATTCATTGAAATGTATACATGTAAACATGAGCATAGACATAAGTATGCAGTAATATTTTTTTTCAATTTGAAAACAAAAAAGAAGATTTTATTTATTGTTTATAAACATCAATGGGACCGCAGTATTTACATTTTTGTTGCTCACGTGATATCCATTCACGCATTAAGTTTTGATAACAGTATGTCTTCCATCACATATTTTTCCAGTGTAGTTGAATGGGGAAACGTTCGTCTTACCCGGAAGTGTAATTTTAGTGTGTGTTTGGAGTTCAATCCCTTGTTTTGTATTTAATAATTTAATATTTGTAGTTCAGTAATTATTCAGAGCCTTCTCTGACCCTAAAAGCCGTTTTTTGTCTCGCCTTTTCGAAGGAAAAGAAAGACATAGGTGTTGCTTTCCGGCGGCGGCGGCGTCAACATTCAAGTTTTGCGTTTAGGTCATTTTCTCACAAACTGTATGCACTGGACCTTTCAGTTTTTGCTTATAGTTGTATCTTGGGTGTAAAAATTTCACCGTGACAAAGCAAATGTGGAAGTGACCTTGACCGTCCAAGAAAACGCAGATAACTTAATAATTGTTACGTTCAACTTTTGTGTTGAGGTCAATTTCTCGCAAACTGTATGCATTACAACTTTCAAACTTTGCTTATAGTTGTATCTTGGGTGGTACATTGCAACCTGATAAAGCAAATATGGATGTGACATTGACTCTCCAGCCAAAGGGCAGATAACCTTATAATTTTTACCTTCAACTTTTATGTTTAGGTCACTTTTTCACAAATTGTATGCATTACAACTTTCAAACTTTGCTTATAGTTGTATCTTGGGTGGTACATTGCAACCTGATAAAGCAAATATGGATGTGACATTGACTCTCCAGCCAAAGGGCAGATAACCTTATACTTTTTACCTTCAACTTTTATGTTTAGGTCACTTTTTCACAAATTGTATTCACTGAGACCTTTCACACTTTGCTTATAGTTGTATCTAGAGTGGTACATTGCAACGTGACAAAGCAAATGTGGATGTGACCGTGACCCTCCAAGCAAGGGGCAGATAACTTAAACAATTTTTACCTTCAACATTTGCGTTAAGGTCACTTTCTCGCAAACTGTATGCACTACATATTTCCAACTGTGTTTATATTTATATCGTGGGTGGTACATCGTAACGTGATAAAGCAAATGTGGATGTGACCTTGACCCTCCAAGAAAAGGGCAGATAACCTTATAAATTGTACCTTCAACTTTTACATTTAGGTCACTTTTTCGCAAATTGTATGCACTAAGACCTTTCAAACTTTGCTTATAGAGTGGTATATTGCAACGTGACAAAGCAGTGTGAATGTGACCTTGACCCTCCAAGCACGGGGCAGATATTTTAATAATTTTACTTTCAATATTTGCATTGAGGTCACTCTCTCACAAATGTTATGCATTATACCTTTCAAACTTCGCTTACAGTTGTTTCTTGGGTAGTACATCACAATGTGTCAAAAAGCAAACTTTCACCATCCAAACAAAGGGCAGATAACTTTAATTGTTACATTTACATCACTTTCTCATGAACTATAATTATGCACTAAATGCTTTAATCCTAGTTTATAGCTTAATCTTTGGAAGCCACAAAACATTCTATTTTGTTTTGACATAGTTGTGTCTTGATCTTGACCTACTTTTGAGGAGTTGATGTGTTTTTTTGTTTGTTTTTTATAGAATGGCATTTTGTTTTTAAACAAATGCACTTAAATGTCATCTTAGCAAACTGTAAACTCCATCGTTTTTAGTTATTAACATATTTACAAGTTTTCATTTAAACATCATTTATCTTTTGTTTTTAAGTCCCTCCCCCGTTAGGCGAGACATATGAATCTGCGACTTTCTTGTTTGTTTTTTGTGGCTTTTTACACAGCCAAATGAAATATCAAAATCGTAAAGAGGGTTGGTAAGGTCAGAGAAGGCTCGGATTATTGTATAATGTTTGTCAACGTAATTATTTTGCGTTTTATAAGCTAACGGTTACGGCTAATGCAACTTTAGCTGTATATTCATGATTGGTGCAATATATGCAAAACTAATTTGCTTTGAACAATTCAAATAATTATTAATACTAATTTAAAACTAGAACGAATTTAGTCTCGGCCAGCCTAGTCTCGGCCAGCTAGACCGTAGCATGCATATGTCTTACTTGCAGATATCGGTCTGGGCAGATTAGGCCAATTAAAGCGCCCACTAGCGATTAGCACAATTTATTCGCGCGTTTTTTTTTTCACGCGCATAAAGTCTACGTTTTCGTGACGTCATGTTGTAAATAAACGTACAACGTCAATTGTTGATGCATCAGTTAAACCTTTTAACGTCACTTGCTGCTTCTCATAAGTTAAAAATAAGACATTATTTTTAAATTAACTTAAACATATGTTTTTTGAAAGTCTCGTTGAATCTCTGAAAATCTCGCCAAAATCGCCCAAAACGTTAGGGCGATTTCAAAGGTCCTATTTTCCCCAGGCCCTGGTTCTGGATCCGTGTAATGAAGAAATCAGAAGCGGGCCGGGTGACCGAGGCTAGAACGAATTCGACGGAGCGCCATCGCAAATACACACGCTTTCTTCACACAAGCCATCCCCACCCACCACATATTATTATAGGCCTACACTGTAATCCCTTCATCAAAATGTTCGTTTGAGACATAATTTATAAAAAAAAAATACCCCCTGATACTCTCCCCCCACCACACACCTCCTCCAACCCCAACCCCCAGGGAAGACGACCTTAGGTTAAGTTTTAAATAATAAATCATTTAACATGCTGTGTATCTCTTTCATAGATGACTATTATACCAACTAATGTGCAAAAGTATGGAAAAATAACACTGTACAGGTGGAGAGCAGAGTGGTTTTTAGCTCCGCCGTCCACTTATCATAGCAACACATGACAACGGAAAATAGTACGTCATTTTCCGTCAACGTAAAAAAAAAGTGAAACGGCCGCCTTTCTCTTTTTTTCTTTAAACGCGTAATCTGGAAGATTGTAACAAGTTTACATGATTAAAATTTCAGTTCCCCTTTAAGTTTCGTCATCTTCAGCTGTATTGACTTTTAGATGCTTTACTGCGCGAGAAATTGCGAGATTCACCCATTTAAAATTTCGAAGCGAGGGGAAATTACTCGTAAGAGATGCCATTGTTTAAAAATGGCAACACTTGTGTTCTTTTCTAATGAAATACAAGGAGATACTACAAATATGTTGTTTAAGCTTAAATAGTACATGACGTGTACTACATGTTACGAACATCATGGTATTTCTTTATCAAAATTACACGCTAAAACGATAAAATGTTCGACTCGGCACTGTCGGTCAAAAAATATAACGAGTGTCACTGTCAGTCATTGAACGTCTACAGGTGCGTATTCGATGAAGGGGCTCACGCTAAAGTCTGAAAAGTAGTCTGTAGCAAAAGTAGTCTGTAGCCTATATTTAAAAAGGTTGACCGCTGTTCAACTTCTCGGTGTGCATTTTGATGGCCAATCTGGAATGATGGTGGCCACCCGCTGGTGTGTTAATGGTTTTTTTATTTATTTTTTATTGGCGAGCATCACCATATGCAGCCATATTTAAAATCTAAATACCAAAAGAAAGCTGCAGTCCAATTTATTTGGTTATCCAAGTGAAGTAATAGTGAAGTATTACTTCACTGGTTATCCCTCACCGGCCCCTCCTGCCCGTCACCACCACCATCACTCACCCCACCCATAAACAAAATAAAAAGGCGGATCTGGTTAGGGTAGGTGTCTCATTGGAATCTGGGAAACCGCCCTACTCCTACATTTGCTTATTAAACATGGTCGGAGAATAACTTCGATATAGGAGGATTTATGTCCCCTTACGATGGACGAGGCTAATTGGAAATGACAAACACACTGAGGAAACTCAGTGGCACCGTTGAGTCTTGAACCCGGATCCTGTGCTTTTAAGTGCACCGCACTGTCCACTCAAGTCTACACTGACACTAGACAAAACAAATATAACGGCTTAGATATGTCAAACTAGTATAGACATGGAAATATCAGTTTCCAGACTGTAATTTATAGTGGAAAGCGGTCACTAAGTCGACCTTGAACTAGAAGGTTAGGTTGCAGGTTAGGCTGATAAATAGGGCATAACTGCCAAAATGAAGGTCAGAGGTAGTGCACATGTGTAACAACATTCCGTGAGATGAAGATGTGTGTGAAGTTGCATGAACATAATTAAAATACTTTTCAATTGATGACCAAGGTTAAGTTGCAGTTTAAAGCATGACGGACGGACGATGGACAAAGTGATCGATAAGTGTGCCATCCAAAGCAGTTCACACAAAAACAAGTGTTTAGTTCTCATGTAAATATATCCGTCATGCGGATATTTTTTATGCACTCTTCAACCCGATGAATTTTACTTGACCAGGCTAGACCAGTGACATTTGCTTTATCAGACGAGTACCGCTAAGTACAGCAAAACGTTTCGAGATGCTAATTTCAGTGCTTGATGTACACTTCAAGATTGCCATCATCGGCCCATGTGTCACTTTAATTACAAAAGATCTATTTTAAAAGCTTGAATAAACAATAAATAGATTAAAATGACCTTGTGTTCCCAAAAGGCAGTTTTTCAGTTTCAGATACATGACTACATGTACGCAAATGGGAACTTTTTTTTTTTTACATAGATCCAACTCCGAACCAAAGAATAAATAATACAATATTTTATTTATATTATATTTATAAACTTAACATCTATTAAATACTACAATAATGAAATTTACTTCATACTTACAACAAAAAAATCAATCGTCATATATGGCCTAAAATGATATTAAACACCAAAAGTTTTTTTGAATGTGAGCAGTATGACATTGTATATTTGGTGTTTTGTAACAGCTTTACACATTATATAGTGAGTCTCTGTGAGGTATAATTATGTTCATTTTTTCATTCTTAAAAAAAATAACGTCTGTTCAGTCCTCCGGATTGCCAAATTGAAGTCACCATCATGATCAGGCAAACACATCTCAAGTGGGATACGCAGTAACAAGTATACACTGTAACGCATAAGGCCAAAGAAAAATTAACCGTGTTTCTGATTTGGCCTAATTAAATTAATTAATATATTTCCTGGAGTTTAGAATCTTGCGATCACATTAAAGTCAACTTTTTTGGTTAAATCCATGTCTTTCAGGGTTGCATTGGTATTTGAAGAACGAAGGGCATCTGGAAACCAGATGATGTGTCTCTGAAATGAACAAAACAAGTTGTTAAAAAGGGTGGTGGTGAAAAATATATAAGCCATATGATATATGCATGGAATTTCACATGAATCGACAGAGTTTCCTGTTATTTTTAAAGGAAATTTAACTTGGGCTGTCGTATATACCGTATTTTCTCTAACAGAAGCTCCCAGGCGCTATGGAAAGTGCGAAGAGAGGCACTACTATTATGATACAAATTTTCAATACTAAACCTAAACCTGACAATGTACTGAGTATATTACTGTTATCACTCTGCATCTATATGATACACATTTCCGTCAAACTCCCATAATCAAATCCATTAGCGGTAAAAACAGTGTATGTTTTTTAGGAACTTTTATTTTAATCAAATCCATTTTTGAAGACGGTACGGTTTCTTAAAACAGGTGGGGGAGCTTCTATTAGGGAAGGCGCTTCTAATAGAGGAAATACGGTATTAAC
>JAWPHD010011635.1:0-82188 GCA_037043455.1 Cyrtodaria siliqua
CTATGGTAGTTATTAGTTGTATTTGAAAGTAATGTAGTTATTAGTGATTTGGAACTATGGTAGTTATTAGTTGTATTTTGAAGTAAGGTAGTTATTAGTGATTTAGAACTATATTAGTTATTAGTTATATTTAGTGATTTGGAACTATATTCTTTATTAGTTGTATTTGGAAGTAAGGCAGTTATAAGTGATTTGGAACTATGGTAGCTATTAGTTGTATATTTTGAAGTAAGGTAGATATAATTAGTGATTTGGAACTATGGTAGTTATTAGTTGTATTTTGAAGTAAGGTAGTTATTAGTGATTTGGAACTATATTCTTTATTAGTTGTATTTGGAAGTAAGGTAGTTATTAGTGATTTGGAACTATGGTTGTTATTAGTTGTATTTTGAAGTAAGGTAGTTATTAGTGATTTGGAACTATCGTAGTTATTAGTTGTATTTTGAAGTCAGGTAGTTATTAGTGATTTGGAACTATATTAGTTATTAGTTTGTATTTGGAAGGTAAGGTAGTTATTAGTGATTTGGAACTATGGTAGTTATTAGTTGTATTTGGAAGTAAGGTAGTTAATAGTGATTTGGAACTATAGGTAGTTATTAGTTGTATTTTGAAGTAAGGTAGTTATTAGTGATTTGAAACTATATTAGTTATTAGTTGTATTTGGAAGTAAGGTAGTTTTTTAGTGATTTGGAACTATGGTAGTTATTAGTTGTATTTGGAAGTAAGGTAGTTATTAGTGATTTGGAACTATGGTAGTTATTAATTGTATTTTGACGTAAGGTCAGTTATTAGTGATTTGGAACTATATAAGTTATTAGTTGTATTTGGAAGTAAGGTAGTTATTAGTGATTTGGAACTATGTTAGTTATTAGTTGTATTTTGAAGTAAGGTGGTTATTAGTGATTTGGAACTATGGTAGTTATTAGTTGTATTTGAAAGTAATGTAGTTATTAGTGATTTGGAACTATATTTAGTTATAAGTTGTATTTGGAAGTAAGGTAATTATTAGGTTGTATTTGGAAGTAAAGGTAGTTATTAGTGATTTGGAACTATGGTAGTTATTAGTTGTATTTTGAAGTAAGGTAGTTATTAGTGATTTAGAACTATATTAGTTATTAGTTATATTTTGAAGTAAGGTAGTTATTAGTGATTTGAACTATGGTAGTTATTAGTTGTATTTGAAAGTAATGTAGTTATTAGTGATTTGGAACTATATTAGTTATTAGTTGTATTTGGAAGTAAGGGTAATTATTAGTTGGTATTTGGAAGTAAGGTAGTTATTAGTGATTTGGAACTATAGGTAGTTATTAGTTGTATTTTGAAGTAAGGTAGTTATTAGTGATTTTAGAACTATATTAGTTATTAGTTATATTTTGAAGTAAGGTAGTTATTAATGGTTTGGAAGTTATTAGTTGTATTTGGAAGTAATGTAGTTACTAGTTGTATTTGAAAGTAATGTAGTTATTAGTTGTATTTCGAACTAATGTAGTTATTAGTTGTATTTGGAAGTAAGGTAGTTATTAGTGATTTGGAACTATGGTAGTTATTAGTTGTATTTTGAAGTAAGGTAGTTATTAGTGATTTGGAACTATATTAGTTATTAGTTGTATTTGGAAGTAAGGTAGTTATTAGTGATTTGGAACTATGGTAGTTATTAGTTGTATTTTGAAGTAATGGTAGTTATTAGTGATTTGGAACTATGGTAGTTATTAGTTGTATTTTGAAGTAAGAGGTAGTTATTAGTGATTTGGAACTATATTAGTTATTAGTTGTATTTGGAAGTAAGGTAGTTATTAGTGATTTGGAACTATGGTAGTTATTAGTTGTAACTATGGTAGTTATTAGTTGTATTTTGAAGTAAGGTAGTTATTAGTGATTTAGAACTATATTAGTTATTAGTTATATTTAGTGATTTGGAACTATATTCTTTATTAGTTGTATTTGGAAGTAAGGCAGTTATAAGTGATTTGGAACTATGGTAGCTATTAGTTGTATTTTGAAGTAAGGTAGATATAATTAGTGATTTGGAACTATGGTAGTTATTAGTTGTATTTTGAAGTAAGGTAGTTATTAGTGATTTAGAACTATATTAGTTATTAGTTATATTTTGAAGTAAGGTAGTTATTAGTGATTTGAACTATGGTAGTTATTAGTTGTATTTGAAAGTAATGTAGTTATTAGTGATTTGGAACTATATTAGTTATTAGTTGTATTTGGAAGTAAGGTAATTATTAGTTGTATTTGGAAGTAAGGTAGTTATTAGTGATTTGGAACTATGGTAGTTATTAGTTGTATTTTGAAGTAAGGTAGTTATTAGTGATTTAGAACTATATTAGTTATTAGTTATATTTTGAAGTAAGGTAGTTATTAATGGTTTGGAAGTTATTAGTTGTATTTGGAAGTAATGTAGTTACTAGTTGTATTTGAAAGTAATGTAGTTATTAGTTGTATTTCGAACTAATGTAGTTATTAGTTGTATTTGGAAGTAAGGTAGTTATTAGTGATTTGGAACTATGGTAGTTATTAGTTGTATTTTGAAGTAAGGTAGTTATTAGTGATTTGGAACTATATTAGTTATTAGTTGTATTTGGAAGTAAGGTAGTTATTAGTGATTTGGAACTATGGTAGTTATTAGTTGTATTTTGAAGTAAGGTAGTTATTAGTGATTTGGAACTATGGTAGTTATTAGTTGTATTTTGAAGTAAGGTAGTTATTAGTGATTTGGAACTATATTAGTTATTAGTTGTATTTGGAAGTAAGGTAGTTATTAGTGATTTGGAACTATGGTAGTTATTAGTTGTATTTTGAAGTAAGGTAGTTATTAGTGATTTAGAACTATATTAGTTATTAGTTATATTTAGTGATTTGGAACTATATTCTTTATTAGTTGTATTTGGAAGTAAGGCAGTTATAAGTGATTTGGAACTATGGTAGCTATTAGTTGTATTTTGAAGTAAGGTAGATATAATTAGTGATTTGGAACTATGGTAGTTATTAGTTGTATTTTGAAGTAAGGTAGTTATTAGTGATTTGGAACTATATTCTTTATTAGTTGTATTTGGAAGTAAGGTAGTTATTAGTGATTTGGAACTATGGTAGTTATTAGTTGTATTTTGAAGTAAGGTAGTTATTAGTGATTTGGAACTATCGTAGTTATTAGTTGTATTTTGAAGTCAGGTAGTTATTAGTGATTTAGAACTATATTAGTTATTAGTTGTATTCGGAAGTAAGGTAGTTATTAGTGATTTGGAACTATGGTAGTTATTAGTTGTATTTGGAAGTAAGGTAGTTAATAGTGATTTGGAACTATGGTAGTTATTAGTTGTATTTTGAAGTAAGGTAGTTATTAGTGATTTGGAACTATATTAGTTATTAGTTGTATTTGGAAGTAAGGTAGTTATTAGTGATTTGGAACTATGGTAGTTATTAGTTGTATTTGGAAGTAAGGCAGTTATTAGTGATTTGGAACTATGGTAGTTATTAGTTGTATTTTGAAGTAAGGTAGTTATTAGTGATTTGGAACTATATAAGTTATTAGTTGTATTTGGAAGTAAGGTAGTTATTAGTGATTTGGAACTATGGTAGTCATTAGTTGTATTTGAAAGTAATGTAATTATTAGTTGTATTTGGAAGTAAGGTAATTATTAGTTGTATTTGGAAGTAAGGTAGTTATTAGTGATTTGGAACTATGGTAGTTATTAGTTGTATTTGGAAGTAAGGTAGTTATTAGTGATTTGGAACTATATTAGTTATTAGTTGTATTTGGAAGTAAGGTAGTTATTAGTGATTTGGAACTATGGTAGTTATTAGTTGTATTTTGAAGTAAGGTAGTTATTAGTGATTTGGAACTATATTAGTTATTAGTTGTATTTGAAAGTAAGGTAGTTATTAGTGATTTGGAACTATGGTAGTTATTAGTTGTATTTTGAAGTAAAGTAGTTATTAGTGATTTTGAACTATATTAGTTATTAGTTGTATTTGGAAGTAAGGTAGTTATTAGTGATTTGGAACTATGGTAGTTATTAGTTGTATTTGGATGTAAAGTAGTTATTAGTGATTTTGAACTATATTAGTTATTAGTTGTATTTGGAAGTAAGGTAGTTATTAGTGATTTGGAACTATGGTAGTTATTAGTTGTATTTGGAAGTTAGGTAGTTATTAGTGATTTGGATCTATGGTAGTTATTAGTGTTATTTGGATGTAAGGTAGTTATTAGTGATTTGGAACTATGGTAGTTATTAGTTGTATTTGGAAGTAAAGTAGTTATTAGTGATTTTGAACTATTGTATTTATTAGTTGTATTCTGAAGTAAGGTAGTTATTAGTGATTTGGATCTATATTAGTTATTAGTTGTATTTGGAAGTAAGGTAGTTATTAGTGATTTGGAACTATGGTAGTTATTAGTTGTATTTGGAAGTAAGGTAGTTATTAGTGATTTAGAACTATGGTAGTTATTAGTCGTAGTTGAAAGTAAGGTTGTTATTAGTTATTTGGAACTATGGTAGTTATATGTTGTATTTGGAAGTAAGTAGTTATTAATGATTTGGAAGTTATTAGTTGTATTTGGAAGTAATGTTGTTATTAGTTGTATTTAGAAGTAATGTAGTTATTAGTTGTATTTCGAACTAATGTAGTTGTATTCGAAAGTAAGGTAGTTATTAATGATTTGGAACTATGGTAGTTATTAGTTGAAATTGGAAGTAAGGTAGTTATTAGTGATTTGTAACTATGGTAGTTATTAGTTGTATTTGGACTATGGTAGTTATTAGTTGTATTTGGAAGTAAGGTAGTTATTAGTGATTTGGAACTATGGTAGTTATTAGTTGTATTTTGAAGTAAGGTAGTTATTAGTGATTTGGAACTATGGTAGTTATTAGTTGTATTTTGAAGTAAGGTAGTTATTAGTGATTTGGAACTATATTAGTTATTAGTTGTATTTGGAAGTAAGGTAGTTATTAGTGATTTGGAACTATGGTAGTTATTAGTTGTATTTTGAAGTAAGGTAGTTATTAGTGATTTAGAACTATATTAGTTATTAGTTATATTTAGTGATTTGGAACTATATTCTTTATTAGTTGTATTTGGAAGTAAGGCAGTTATAAGTGATTTGGAACTATGGTAGCTATTAGTTGTATTTTGAAGTAAGGTAGATATAATTAGTGATTTGGAACTATGGTAGTTATTAGTTGTATTTTGAAGTAAGGTAGTTATTAGTGATTTGGAACTATATTCTTTATTAGTTGTATTTGGAAGTAAGGTAGTTATTAGTGATTTGGAACTATGGTAGTTATTAGTTGTATTTTGAAGTAAGGTAGTTATTAGTGATTTGGAACTATCGTAGTTATTAGTTGTATTTTGAAGTCAGGTAGTTATTAGTGATTTAGAACTATATTAGTTATTAGTTGTATTTGGAAGTAAGGTAGTTATTAGTGATTTGGAACTATGGTAGTTATTAGTTGTATTTGGAAGTAAGGTAGTTAATAGTGATTTGGAACTATGGTAGTTATTAGTTGTATTTTGAAGTAAGGTAGTTATTAGTGATTTGGAACTATATTAGTTATTAGTTGTATTTGGAAGTAAGGTAGTTATTAGTGATTTGGAACTATGGTAGTTATTAGTTGTATTTGGAAGTAAGGCAGTTATAGTGATTTGGAACTATGGTAGTTATTAGTTGTATTTTGAAGTAAGGTAGTTATTAGTGATTTGAGAACTATATAAGTTATTAGTTGTATTTGGAAGTAAGGTAGTTATTAGTGATTTGGAACTATGGTAGTCATTAGTTGTATTTGAAAGTAATGTAATTATTAGTTGTATTTGGAAGTAAGGTAATTATTAGTTGTATTTGGAAGTAAGGTAGTTATTAGTGATTTGGAACTATGGTAGTTATTAGTTGTATTTGGAAGTAAGGTAGTTATTAGTGATTTGGAACTATATTAGTTATTAGTTGTATTTGGAAGTAAGGTAGTTATTAGTGATTTGGAACTATGGTAGTTATTAGTTGTATTTTGAAGTAAGGTAGTTATTAGTGATTTGGAACTATATTAGTTATTAGTTGTATTTGAAAGTAAGGTAGTTATTAGTGATTTGGAACTATGGTAGTTATTAGTTGTATTTTGAAGTAAAGTAGTTATTAGTGATTTTGAACTATATTAGTTATTAGTTGTATTTGGAAGTAAGGTAGTTATTAGTGATTTGGAACTATGGTAGTTATTAGTTGTATTTGGATGTAAAGTAGTTATTAGTGATTTTGAACTATATTAGTTATTAGTTGTATTTGGAAGTAAGGTAGTTATTAGTGATTTGGAACTATGGTAGTTATTATTTGTATTTGGAAGTTAGGTAGTTATTAGTGATTTGGATCTATGGTAGTTATTAGTGTTATTTGGATGTAAGGTAGTTATTAGTGATTTGGAACTATGGTAGTTATTAGTTGTATTTGGAAGTAAAGTAGTTATTAGTGATTTTGAACTATTGTATTTATTAGTTGTATTCTGAAGTAAGGTAGTTATTAGTGATTTGGATCTATATTAGTTATTAGTTGTATTTGGAAGTAAGGTAGTTATTAGTGATTTGGAACTATGGTAGTTATTAGTTGTATTTGGAAGTAAGGTAGTTATTAGTGATTTAGAACTATGGTAGTTATTAGTCGTAGTTGAAAGTAAGGTTGTTATTAGTTATTTGGAACTATGGTAGTTATATGTTGTATTTGGAAGTAAGTAGTTATTAATGATTTGGAAGTTATTAGTTGTATTTGGAAGTAATGTTGTTATTAGTTGTATTTAGAAGTAATGTAGTTATTAGTTGTATTTCGAACTAATGTAGTTGTATTCGAAAGTAAGGTAGTTATTAATGATTTGGAACTATGGTAGTTATTAGTTGAAATTGGAAGTAAGGTAGTTATTAGTGATTTGTAACTATGGTAGTTATTAGTTGTATTTGGACTATGGTAGTTATTAGTTGTATTTGGAAGTAAGGTAGTTATTAGTGATTTGGAACTATGGTAGTTATTAGTTGTATTTTGAAGTAAGGTAGTTATTAGTGATTTGGAACTATATTAGTTATTAGTTGTATTTGGAAGTAAGGTAGTTATTAGTGATTTGGAACTATGGTAGTTATTAGTTGTATTTTGAAGTAAGGTAGTTAATATTGATTTTGAACTATATTAGTTATTAGTTGTATTTGGAAGTAAGGTAGTTATTAGTGATTTGGAACTATGGTAGTTATTAGTTGTATTTGGAAGTTAGGTAGTTATTAGTGATTTGGATCTATGGTAGTTATTAGTGTTATTTGGATGTAAGGTAGTTATTAGTGATTTGGAACTATGGTAGTTATTAGTTGTATTTGGAAGTAAAGTATTTATTAGTGATTTGGAACTATTGTATTTATAAGTTGTATTCTGAAGTAAGGTAGTTATTAGTGATTTGGAACTATATTAGTTATTAGTTGTATTTGGAAGTAAGGTAGTTATTAGTGATTTGGAACTATGGTAGTTATTAGTTGTATTTGGAAGTAAGGTAGTTATTAGTGATTTAGAACTATGGTAGTTATTAGTCGTAGTTGAAAGTAAGGTTGTTATTAGTTATTTGGAACTATGGTAGTTATATGTTGTATTTGGAAGTAAGGTAGTTATTAATGATTTGGAAGTTATTAGTTGTATTTGGAAGTAATGTTGTTATTAGTTGTATTTGGAAGTGATGTAGTTATTAGTTGTATTTCGAACTAATGTAGTTGTATTCGGAAGTAATGTAGTTATTAATGATTTGGAACTATGGTAGTTATTAGTTGAAATTGGAAGTAAGGTAGTTATTAGTGATTTGTAACTATGGTAGTTATTAGTTGTATTTGGAACTATGGTAGTTATTAGTTGTATTTGGAAGTTAGGTAGTTATTAGTAATTTGGCACTACATTAGTTATAAGTTGTATTTGGAAGTTAGGTAGTTATTAATGATTTGGAACTATGGTATTTATTAGTTGTTTTTTGAAGTAAGGTAGTTATTAGTGATTTGTAACTATGGTAGTTATTAGTTGTATTTTGAAGTAAGTTAGTTATTAGTGATTTGGAACTATGGTAATTCTTTGCTGTAGTCAATGCATTGTTGGTACTTATAATAAGGTGCCACATTTTTACTCAATTTATAATTTAACAACTGAAACAAAATTGTATTAACAAGCCTCCATTATACAAGTATGCATGTGTAACATAAAGCACATTATGTTCCATAACATAAAGCACATTATGTTCCATGTCGTCTGCGACTCCATAGAGCTTAAAACATTTATCATTTTAAGCAGTTTGCTTGTATCATGAAAACGTTAAATCTCACCGACTATTAGGTGGAGAGTATTTTACAGTTTTGTGCATGCAAAGAAATTGAAATTTAAATTACAACATTAAACTTCACATGATGTCAACAGTACACAACAATCACATAAAAATAACACAACACATAGTTGGGAGTTAGCGTACAGCCTTAGACATCTTTAATCGAAGAGCTTGACAAGTAATTGTGAAATAATACTTGTGCAGGAAAAACAGGTATATATATGTTTAATGGCACGAATCCCGTATTTCCGTATAACACCATCAATGTGTTTAAATAGTCCTAAAACATAATCACGTTACCAAGATGTTCATAATAGATGTTAGACTCTCTGAAAAATACTAAACATACTTCATTATCGTGTTCAAACTCATGGACAGAAATGTAAAGCTAATTCTACAACTTTCTACACTTTTTTCTTTCACCCACATCAATAATACGACCTCTGCAAACAACATTGTAATTAACACAAATACGCTGGTTATAGTCCTAATCTTGCTAGTTAATATAAAATATGAGAAAATAAATGGAAAATAAGCAGTCTTCATAAACAAAGTAAAAAAGAAGCCAAATAGCAAGTACCAACTTGGAACTAATAACAGCAATGGCAGGACATAAAGAACATTTATATAACCTAACCCACAAGCCTTCGATGTCAATTAACCAGAAAATAAAACACAAAGAAAAACTACATTGTCATGCGAGAATGGAAGAACAGTAAATTTGTTGTTTTTTTTTCTTTTGTAAATATATAATAATGACGATATTTTGAATCACGTGTTATACGTGTCCATACTGTTGGAACGGCGTAAGAATATATATATTTAAAAAAAATGAAATATTTGTTTACAAACATTTAAGATTCTCAATAAGTCTTTGCAAGTTAAACACTTAGAAGAAGTAAATGCAATGATTGGAAAATAAAATAATATAGGCGGATTAATCACGACATGTTATCGAAGGTCCATGCAGTCATGGTTTTCTCAGTTTCGTCTGATAGACATGTACGTCCACTCAGGGTCAGCTGACATATCGTTGACTTCAGCTTCTTGTGAGAACAGACGACACACTCCATCATCAGCAGACTGGTCCATGTAGTTGGCGCCACTACAGGCGGCATCCTCAGTACACTTGCTGGCACAGTCGAAGCTGCTTCTCACTGCCACCTCCCTCGACATCTGAGAGGTGTTTCTGATGGTACCAGGAAGCAGATTGAATGTACGCATTCTCTGCCCTATTTTGACGCCTGAATAAAAGAACATAAACAATTAACTGATCCTTTGTTGTGTGACACGTTATACCAGCGACATGCAGCGGGATCCGGTTTATATATAAAACTATCATACATGAATCCAGGTATAATCAACAACTCGTTTATATCCTTCATAGGTTGGATGTTTAAGCCTATATTTAAAGAGCTATATGGGTGTACTTAAAGGGTTAAATCATAATTTTTAATGAGAATAATAAGACAGCATAACCGTGTAATCAATATCTAACAGCTGAGGTCAAAAACATAAAACAAATTAAAAAATAAAAAAAGACTAAAGCACATCACCAAAGCATATGCAACAAGTTATAACACAAAAGGTTTGAACTTACATTAGTACATGTACAAATGCAAAATATAATTGGAAATTATAATTAAAGAAAACAACCATTGTACATAGGTGACGCTATTATTTAGCATCCATTTCGGATCCAGTGTTTATGAAAGGTGTTCTGTTCAATGTATTCTATATACGCTACCAATACAATATGTGTATTTCAAATATATACTCTGTAAAAAAAGTTTTGACCATGGCAGTATTCGAACCCGTACAATGATCGCTGAACCTTGACATTCGACCATAACCATTATTATCTAAGTTGATAATTCACAATAGATCAACAATCAACAATAATTATCGTTTACAATGAAAGTTTGCGAAAAAATAATAATCGTTTTATTGGTTACTCGAATGTGTCCGTAACTGTTACTTTTTGAAAAAATAATAATCGTTTTATTGGTTACTCGAATGTGTCCGTAACTGTTACTTTTTATGGACTTTGCAACATTTTTTACAGACCCTTTGTGTGTTCGCGATATTTTTTTAAAATCAAATCTTGTTTGTAATTTAATGTTTCTGGTATCAAATTAACTGGGTAGGGTAGACCTTGGTTACTAAAAAAGATACTTAAATTCTGTCCACTAGTTTTATTTTTATATGACTTTATATACCCTAGTCCAAAACTTTTTTTACCGAGTATAATTACTTTTAATTAAATAAATGTTTACCCCCACACATCCACCCACACTCGCACACACGCACCACGCACTCACGCCCGTCCGTACGCACGCACGCACGCAAGCACGCACTTACACTACTTCGCAAACGTGTATCACTTAGAGCCCTCATTTAAAAAAATGCCGTTATGAGTTTAAGTATCTCCCTCTATTTAAAATTTACATAATTCGCAGCATCCTAGTGATCCGGCACTTTTCATTGTCACTGTCTTCAAACATCAAACAGTGTGGGAGTGGTTGATTTCTCAGTTGTGACCCTACTCATACGAGCTGTGTGTGTGTTTGTGTGTGTGTGTTATACCTGTTTTATTTTTAAATCTTTCTGTGTTACAGCACACATATTGCCACTCCACACTTTTGTTTAATCCCACCTCTCTCAAAACATTATGTTTCCTCATTTTTAGGCGTAGGTTCTACCTGCGCCTATTGTCATCATCGTCTTTTTCAAACTTGCAACACGCCATTATACTTGAGCCCAATCTAGCGACAAGTTTGAGATAGTGTTGTTCAGTAAAGGTCTCAAATATTTCTATACTGGTTTCCCGCACCTTTATCGGTATAAAGCAGCGTATAGTTTGAAATTGTTTTCAAATGAAGTATTGAACGCCAACCAATCAGTTGCTCACGTTGACTGAGGCCACGCAGTTTCGAGCATGCGTGCCGTGCTTATCCGGTATATTCCAGCGGTCGTTGAGGAAATCTCATGAATATTCAATAGCTATAAATATCAACCTCACTGTGGGCATGATTTGTTTCGGCTTTATTAGTCGCCGCCTCAATATTGGCGACTATATTTAAGATTGTTCTTGGAAAATACCTATTGGTGGAGAAGTTATTAGACAATACTTTTTTTTAATTACGTTGATATCATTTTTAGAATATATTTACCTAATGGTTTCATTGTTTGTAAATGCTTCATATTTTAAACTATTGTAGAATATACGTAAGAACACGAAATAAACAACTAAATAACAATTTGTTTTGATGTTGAAATAAATTATAACTTCTCCTGTGTTAGCGTTTCTTAGATCAAAACTTAATTTTATTGCTATTGTTTTCTTCAAAATAATGTTTTAAAATATATGCTACAAGAAATAAAAAGAAGAAAATGATTATTGAAAGCGACATTTTAATTTTAAAACTAGTTGAAAATAAATACGACTAACCTATTGTCCTGTTTGATTCTAATATAATACAATAACATAAATTTAATATGTCTATATATTCCGCGGTGGTCGAGAGGTTAGCATAGCTCATGCGCATTTTGATTTCAATGCACGATATCAAGGGTTCGAGTCCCGGTGCAAGCGAAAAATATTTCTTGACATTTTTTTTTAAATAAATAAAAAAATAAAAAATTAATTTAGGGCGATAGGAATTTGTCTTAAATCAGTTATTTTCAATAATAGGAAAATTGCTCTTTTGTGGTTTTGTTTGTATTCAAAACATGTATGTTAAGTAGCACTTTCATATAAATGAACCAATATATCATGAACAAAACTTTTGTATTGCAATAAACAGCTTGAGTTCGGGAGGTTAGTGTGTGTGTGGAGCTCACCATGTCGAACATTAATCTTGTATATGTTTCCACGTTCCTCAAATTATTCAGATTTTCTTTTGCATGGGTTGTTGAAAAGGTCTCACTAAACAGTTCTTTCCCTTGCAAGTCAGGTAAGGAACTTTCTGGAGCTTAAAAAAAAAATCTGTGTTATTCGGTTCTTGTTTATTTCTTAAAATGTGCAAATACTTTCTATTTTTTGTTGCAGGTGACACGAATGGGACAAGTTCATGATTTCATACAGGTTAGAATATGCCTGAATGTTTTTGAGCCCAGATCTGAGAATCTAATACTGGGTAGTGAAACATTTGAAAATGTCAATGAAATGGACAAATTCAAGAGGGTCTCTTCAAACTATTGATATAAAAAAAAGGCTATATCTGGAGATCAATCACAAGTTCCACAACATTCGTTCGCTCAAATACACTTTTATTCTGTGTATTAAACACATTTGGCTAGCAAACGGTCCCATATCTGGAATAAAACACCGATTCAGTTTTTCAACATTTCGCGTCATTCATTCACACCATGCGTATTTTGAAATAAACATCTGTCAAAACCACATCTCTACCTAACCTCTGTGCTCATACTCTTCAAAGAAATAATCCTGACAAACACAGTAAAATACTTACTATTCATGACAACAGACATACTACTTTAACCTCAGGTTCGATTTAACGATGAAATAGAAACTAATATTGAAAAAAACACATGCAAACTAGAAACTTTGGATTAATTCAAGGAACTATTTCAGCACCCTACGACCCGGAAGTACTTCCTGACTGGTCTGACACCTGCAGACAATTCTCAAGTATTTGCATCTGTGTGATCAAGATCGATTCAGGACGTTTCGGCACCAAACCATTTCGACACCTAGACGAATCGGCACCTAGACGTTTCGGCATCAAACCATTTCGGCATCTATTTTAATTTTTACCCTAGACATTTTGGCACACATTTATATTTGAGTATTATAATGAAGTAAAGAAGTAAAGAAATTAAATATTTTATATAAATCACTTGTAATTCATTTAAAATGCAAAGTTTATTGCCTTAACCATGTTAACGGCAACTTTGAAGCGGTTTTGAGCTTGAATACAACTAAAACATAAACATAAATAGAGCCCATATGATAATCACTTGTAAAATGTAAGTAAATATGACTTTTATATTATATTGTAGCATGGTCACTGAAATTCCCTTTGTAATAGCTCAGGTGTAAATCGTTTAATTGAAAATACTTGAATATGTTCCCTTTAACATGTATAATAATGTATACCTAAGACCAAATAAAAACTTATCTGTATTCATACAGTATCTTTTAATTCTTCACTTTACCTTCCTGTCATCTCCATATCGACGACTACAGGTATGTGACTTGAACAGAGCCTCCACAAACTAATCCATTATTAAAAATCGTCTACATATAACGCATGCGTCATACTTTTCTTGTTTATTATTATACGACGACAAAACTATAAAAACACTAGAGCAAAGTCGTACTAATATCCGTACTTCGCTGTCATGTACAGCTCATAGTGAACCACTCTGTCAAATATGAACATCTTCAACAAGGACTTCAGATTAAAGAAACAATAAAAAGAACAGGAAATTTCAGTAACAGATTTGAAAATGTATCTGTAACGTTCATTTTGGTGATTTTGACATTTTAACCTTTTTTATATATCTTTATTGACATCTGCATGATCTGGGCCCAGTGGTTAGAACATAGAACCCCAACATTCGTTGTCATGTGTACATTTCAGGTAACCTTTATACAAAATAGATATGAGTTACATGCAAAATAAAGACAGGAACTTATTCAATCAAGAACAAACACAAACTTGCTTTGGAAAACGGTAAAAAAATGCAGGTTTAAACAACAAAAATCGTGTAATGACGTCATACCTAAAACTGAATGGTTTGACCACTTTTAGCTAAAACTGAATGGTTAGACCACTTTAAGAATTTACTTTAATGACATTGAAAATTGCGATGCATTAGTAAACTTGTTACAAGAAAATGATATAAAAGACGATATATTTAATAATCCTTTTTCTATTGTAGAATTGCAAAAAAAGCGTAGACGATTTAAACTTAGGGAAATCGAATGGCCCTTACGGAATTTTATCTGAAATGATAAAATATAGTTTGATGAATCCTTTACCTTTATATAAGAGAATTCTTGATACTGGGTCCTTCCCATCTATATTGGGGCAGAGCATTTTGTGTCCACTACACACATCTGGTTCATTGAGTGAACCAAAAAATTATCGAGGTATTTCACTGATTGCTACACTTAATAAAGTATTAACTGGAATGATGTTTAACAGAACAACATGGGCAGAAAGTTTTAATAAAACTGATGAAGCACAATCAGGATTTAGGACAGGCTACACTACTATTGACAGTTTATGCACTCTTCAGACAATTATCCAAAACTACTTGGGTGGACGTTTTTATTGTTTGTTTGTGGACTTTTCAAATACATTTAATAATATAGAGTTATTGAATAGTCTGACTAGGATAGGAGTAGGTGGTAAATTTCTTAAACTATTGATGGCAATGTACAAAAGCCTTTCATATAGTATTTGTGTAGGTAAGGACAATTACACACCGTTTTTCGAGTGTAATATTGGCTGCAGACAACGTGGTAAATTAAGCACGATTATGTTTAATCTTTTTATTAATGACTTAATAGATGAGCTTCAGCAATCATGTACAAATGGAATTCAGGTATCGAATGAGGTTGATGATATTTTTGCTATTTTATATTCTGATGATATGGCTGACTGTGCCGATACTGTTGGATAATTAGAGTCACAAATAAATGTTATATCAACCTTTTGTAATAAAACAGGTATGTCCATCAATCTCAAAAAGACACAAAGGTAATTGTATTTAGAAATGGTGGTTGTCTGAGAGGCAATGAACTTTGGACTTACAATGGAACTCTGATTGAAACAGTTTCGTGTTACAAATACATGGGAATCTTTATGACACCTAAACTTATCTGTTCAAAGGCAAACAAAACATTAGCAACACAATGTAGGAAAGCTATTACCTCTATGCATAAATTACAACGAAATGTTGGTTATTTTGATTATTGTGAACTTTTTAAATTATATGATTCAATGATTATTCCCATCTGAACATATGGCTCTGAAATATGGGGATATGAATATTCTTTTCAAATTGAAAATGTCCAAAACCAATTTTGCAACAGATATTTAAGGCTGTATAACAATACATTCCACGCGTTTGTAAAAGGCGAATGAGGTAAGTTTCCATTATTTGTAAATTATTATTGTAGATGTATTAAGTATTTGATACGACTTTGCCGATTAAATAATAATAGATATCCAAAACAGTGCTATATTTTGCTAAGCAAACTTGATGAAGCAGAAAGAACAACATGGGCTACCCATGTACAAAAACTTGCTTTTAGATATGGTTTTAGTATTACATGGATTTCTGAAGACATTGGAGATGAACATATGTTTTTATCAGTTTTTAAACAGCGATTATTAGACTGATCTCTTCAAAACTGGCATGCGGATGTCAGGTAAAGCTAGACATTATCAACACTTTAAGTCACTATTAAGTGTTGAAAAATACCCTACTTTAAACATTCCACTTGAATTCAAAATTGCCTTTTTCAAACTAAGATGCTCAGCACACAGTCTTAGCGTAGAAATAGGACGACTGAATAATATACCGTATGATGACAGAAAATGCATTTCGTAATCTTCTGACGATGTCGAAGATGAACACGATGTTATCATTAAGTTTACAGATTATACAGAATTACGTCATCACTATTTAAATGTTAATCTGAATATAAACAATTCAAATTTGAATTCGCTTTACAGTTTAATGAGAATTACAAATAAAAATCAACTATATCTGTTATGCAAATATGTGAATGAAATTTTCGATAAACGAAATTTATTTTTTCAAAATATTTATGCTATACAGTAACAATAAACCAGTTTAACTGTGTTATATATCATGATGTACCTATTACGTTGTCCAGTTGTATCACTCGTTTCCAGAAAATGTTTCTCTACATATATTATTGTATTAGTTGTATTATGGGCCGGAGGCCTCTATTACTGAATACACATTTGTCATTGTAATTGTATATATATATACTTTTATTAGTTTCTTTCGATATTTTTGCCACTGACCGTGCCTAGGCGGTACCCTTATTGTCAACCCTTTTATGTTTGTGATGTCACATACATTGCCTTCTATTTATTCTTGTTGGTTTCGATTCGTTTCGGTTGACTGTTCAATTGTTATATCTATGTGTTATATCTACTTGTAGAGAAATTATCGTTTTAATGAAATTGCAAATGTAACAGACGACGGTCGACGGTTGGTTTGGTTGGTGGGTGTTTTATGTCATTTTCAGCACATTTGAGGCATTATTTGACTGTATAACTCCCGATATCCTTAAGAATCGGCACGTTCTCACTTAAATTCTGAAAAGTGGAACCCTTGGAAGCAGCAAAAACAAACAAGTGAGAAAGCTTTATTGATTATGTTCATGAGAGGTAATATAAGGTGCTACACCTCTCACGTCCTCTAACACCGGCCTAAGCGATATTCTACTTTAAAGCCACAAAAATTGGGCTTGCTAATTCCAAAGGACTAGTAAGTAATGACACTAATGATTTGTAGTCGGAGTGACTTTTACCACCGCTGCTACACAGCATTAAACAAACGCTAGTGTGAATGAAAATAAATAATGAAAAGTGAATCACCTGTACCACACTTCCTGATACTGCCACCTGTGACCCGATCTATTGTTTTCAGACCAAGATTTATTAACTCAGACAATCCCTTACACATTTCGAAATCAATTTTCTGTTCTAAGAATTTATTGTATAATGTACCTAGCCCAATTTTTTTAAAGTAGGCAGACCAAAGCGTTCGCTCCTGGAGCCGCCATTTCTACCGGTGTTTCCTTCAAAACCTATTCCGATAAAAATTCTACTTAACGACGACTTGTAGTTTGCACAAGACAACTTACGAAATGCACATAACCACTTAGAAAATGCACAAGACAATTAGAATATGCACATAACAACCTACGAAATGCACATAACAACTTACTAAATGTACATAACAACTTACGAAACGCACATAACAACTTAGAAAATGCACATAAAACTTACGAAATGCACACAACAACTTAGTAAATGCACAAGACAACTTAAAAAATGCACAAGACAACTTAGAATATGCACATAACAACCTACGAAATGCACATAACAACCTACGAAATGCACATAACAACTTACGAAATGCACAAGACAACTTAGAAAATGCACATAACAACTTACGAAATGCACAAGACAACGTAGAATATGTACATAACAACTACGAAATGCACATAACAACTTACGAAAAGCACATGACAACTTAGAAAATGCACATAACAACTTAGAAAATGGAAAATGCACATAACAACTTAGAATATGCACATGACAACTTAATCAATGCACAGGACAACTTAAACAATGCACATCACAACTTAAACAATGCACATCACAACTTACGAAATGCACATAACAACTTAGGAAATGCACAAGACAACTTAGAAAATGCACATAACAACTTACGAACTGCACATAACAACTTACGAAATGCACAGGACAACTTAGAAAAGGCACATAACAACTAACGAAAATCACAACTTAAAAAATGCACATAACAACTTAGAAAATGCACAAGACGACTTGCAAAATGCACTAACAACTTAGAAAATGCACATGCCAACATCGAAAAAGCACATAACAACTTACCTAAATGCACATAACGACTTAGAAAATGCACACGACAACTTAGAAAATGCACATAACAACTTACGAAATGCACATAACAACTTACGAAATGCACATAACAGATTAAGAAATTCACATCACAACTTAGAAAATGCGAATAACAACTTAGAAAATGCACAAAACGACTTACAAAGCGTACTGCACAAAATGCAAAAGGCCAACAGAAGGCAGCCGAGGCTTTCCATACAAGAGGCCCAAGTGGGCCTGTAGACGCTCTACGGGGTATGATGTGATTCAAAAACATAAACATGATAGAGGCCAACCTAAGAAACATGTTTCCTATATATAACTCTATGTAAACTTTGGGTTATCGTGGCGGCCATTATGAATATTTGACGATAACGAAAAACACAAACTTGATAGAGGCCCACCACAGGAACATGTATATGACATTTAACTAGAATGGAATAAGTGGTAATATGTCGTTTGATAAATGTCCTTAAATTTGACCTAAGTTTAGCCATGGTGGCCATCATGGATGACTGGAGGCCCAAAAAATACAAGTCTGAGTGGGGACTTACCCAAAGATCATTGTGATTAAGTTCAATCAAAATCCTTTAAGCGGTTTCAGAGAAGATGTCATTTTTAACGGTTTCCTATATAACTCTATGTAAACTTTGGGTCGCGGTGGCGGCCATATTGATTATTCGACGATAACGAAAAACATAAAATTGATACAGGCTAACTCAAGGAACATGTTTATGATATTTCACAAGAATGGAATAAGTGGTTTCGGAGGAAATGTCGTTTGAAATTTCCTTAAATGTGACCTATTTTTTGCCATGGCGGCCATCTTGGATGACTGGTAGCCGCGAACAACACAATTCTGAGGGGGACTATCCTAAAGATCATTGTAATGAAGTTTCATCAAAATCCTTTTAGCGGTTTCAGAGAAGATGTTATTTCTAGCCTTTTCCTATATAACTCTAAGTAAATTTTGAGTCGTCTTGGCGGCCATTTTGATTATTCGACGATAACGAAAAACACAAACTCGATAGAGGCCAACCCAAGGAACATGTTTATGGTATTTTGCAATAATGGAATAAGTGGTTTCGGAGATGTCGCTTGAAATTTCTTTACATTTGACCTAGTTTTAGACATGGCGGCCATCTTGGATGACTGGCGTCCACGAAAATCACAAATCTGAAAGGGACTATCCCAAATATCATGGTGATTAAGTTTCATCAAAATCTTTCAAGACGTTTCAGAGAAGATATCATTTTTAATCTTTTTCTATATAACTCTATGTAAACTTTGTCTCGCCGTGGTGGCCATTTCGATTATTCGACGATAAAAAAAACCACAAACTTGATAGAGGCTAACCCAAGGAACATGTATATGATACTTCACAAAAATGGAATAAGTGGTTTTGGAGGAGATGTCGTTTGATAAATGTCCTTAAATTTGACCTAGTTTTAGCCATGGTGGCCATTTTTGATGACTGGCAGCCGCAAAAAACACAAATCTGAGAGGGACTATCCCAAAGATCATTGTGATTTAAGTTTCATTAAAATCTTTCAAGCGGTTTCAGGGAAGATGCCATTTTTAATGTTTTCCTATATAACTCTATGTAAACTTTGGGTCGCGGTGGCGGCCATATTGATTATTCGACGATAACGAAAAACATAAAATTGATACAGGCTAACTCAAGAAACATGTTTATGATATTTCACAAGAATGGAATAAGTGGTTTCGGAGAAAATGTCGTTTGAAATTTCTTTAAATGTGACCTATTTTTTGCCATGGCGGCCATCTTGGATGACTGGTAGCCGCGAACAACACAATTCTGAGGGGGACTATCCTAAAGATCATTGTAATGAAGTTTCATCAAAATCCTTTTAGCGGTTTCAGAGAAGATGTTATTTCTAGCCTTTTCCTATATAACTCTAAGTAAACTTTGAGTCGTCTTGGCGGCCATTTTGATTATTCGACGATAACGAAAAACACAAACTCGATAGAGGCCAACCCAAGGAACATGTTTATGGTATTTTGCAATAATGGAATAAGTGGTTTCGGAGATGTCGCTTGAAATTTCTTTACATTTGACCTAGTTTTAGACATGGCGGCCATCTTGGATGACTGGCGTCCACGAAAAACACAAATCTGAAAGGGACTATCCCAAATATCATGGTGATTAAGTTTCATCAAAAATCTTTCAAGACGTTTCAGAGAAGATATCATTTTTAATCTTTTTCTATATAACTCTATGTAAACTTTGTCTCGCCGTGGTGACCATTTCGATTATTCGACGATAAAAAAAACCACAAACTTGATAGAGGCTAACCCAAGGAACATGTATATGATACTTCACAAAAATGGAATAAGTGGTTTTGGAGGAGATGTCGTTTGAAATTTCCTTAAATTTGACCTAGTTTTAGCCATGGTGGCCATTTTTGATGATTGGCAGCCGCAAAAAACACAAATCTGAGAGGGACTATCCCAAAGATCATTGTAATTTAAGTTTCATCAAAATCTTTCAAGCGGTTTCAGGGAAGATGCCATTTTTAATGTTTTCCTATATAACTCTATGTAAACTTTAAGTCGCCGTGGCAGCCATTTTGATTATTCGACGATAACGAAAAACACAAACTTGATAGTGGCCAACCCAAGGAACATGTTTATGGTATTTCACAACAATGGAATAAGTGGTTTCGGAGGAGATGCCGTTTGAAAATTCCTTAAATTTTACCTAGTTTTAGCCATGGCGGCCATTTTGGATGGCTGGCGGCCATGAAAAACACACAAGTAACTTTGTGATGAAGTTTCATCAAAATCCTTCAAGCGGTTTCAGAGGAGATGTCGATTTTATAAAATTGCTAACAGACGGACGGACAGACAGACAGACAGACAGACGGACGAAAAGTGATCAAATATGCTCGCCTAAAAACGATAAAGCTGTATGTTTTCATTGTTTGATGCTAAGAGATGGACATACAATGCAAGTTGTGAGAACTTGTTTGTATCATGTTCAATCTCTCGAAAATGTGTGTATAAAACACATACAAATCCATGTCAGATAAAAAATAAAATATTTCCAGCGGGTTTATATTGTGCGAGATCAAAACCTGGTGTTTGGGGCTTGAAACACATCGAAACCGCAGACTTATGGTATTGATGATCTGCAATGGTTTAGTAATCTCAAAATACTAGAGATCAGGTAGTTATATAAGAGAAAATTAGAATTTGGTATATGTCATACATTGAGAGATGTATTATTAATTATAAGAACATATCACATTAAATTGACCGATGAAAGGTATTCAAACAGTTCGTAGACAACACGTATTTTGATCTCTTATATGTACGGTTGTTTGCATAAAAGATTAATGGATACCGCCACTGAAGTGAATAGCAGGCCTAGATGTGTGGTTATAATATATCGATGTTAACAGGACTAACTAAGACCCGGAATACGTCAAAATTAGCATTAGTTTATTTCTGTACGAGATAGAAATAATATACGAGTCTACTCGTATTTTCTCTCGTATTTACATTTTATTGAAAAGCTGTCAGCACATGTTTTATTTTGAAGTTTAACAAGTGTATAACAAATCAATTATTCAGTTCACTAATCGGCTCAGTGCTTCTATTAAGTTGTTCATATTACCCGATCCTCAGGATAACACACACTAAACGTTTCTTACTTTTGTATTTTAGCATAGATGAGCAAAAGGACAGAAGCAACGAAGCATTTTAGTTATAACAAACTAAAATGCAACCCTATGACATAAGAAGTAACATTTGTTTAGGGTTTAGATGAAGTTTTCTGTAAATACGGGACTTTTAACACACCGTGTTGTCATCAGCTTTCAGCAAAAATGGTGATGCAGTGAAATTATGAAATAATTATGCAATGAACGCTGTAAAAGCATACACAATTGCTCGTTGTTTATGATATTATCGAGACCAGTCATTGTAAAAATACTGAAACGCTGAATCCACCGATTCAGGGTGTTCCAGCGACTTTTTGCTCAGGCTTCTAGTGAATTCTTGCTACTTAATCGGTCCTTATGAAGACGATCCCAATATGTTGCAATTCTACAGATTAGCGAATAAATAGAGAAGAAAGAAGCATGTGTATTATACATTAAATCTATTAATTTATTAAAGCTGTACTTAGTGTACGTTTGATGAGGTCAAGTTTTGACTTTTTCATTATAGTATTGTGGTACTCTGGCTGCCACACGATGTAGAAAACGAATAGTATGACCATATTATTGCTTTTATTATGGTCCTCCGATTTGGCCAAGAAGTTTGTGAAGCACTTGTAGCATGGTCGGTGACATTTCCTTTGATGAATGCAGAGCATTAAATGGTTTAATTTAGGGTAACTAAAGGGGCTACGCCCATCTCGGTGTTTATATAAGCCAACTCGCTGAGACCAGACTCTATCTATTACTTATTGCCGTACTAGATAATATTTTCGTTAGGAACGGAACTACTATTTATAGACAAATTATTGGCATCCTTCACCAGATGGATGGCCTTTTATACAAACGTTTGGGTAATACTTTTCCCATATTGATATAAGAGCCTATTTGATATTATAAACAGATAAATAACCTAAATAATGTGTTGCTGAGCTGTAATGCAACGGTTCCTTTAAGCATTAAAACACTGAAAATTAGTTAAAAATCAGAATATCATAAGTAATTGGTATGATTTGTCATTAACCATGATATTTGCTCCATTTTGTCCTATATTTCAAAAAATACGAATATAAGATGAGGAGCCGAAAATATGCAATTATCAATGTTTGCCCTCTCCAACCCCCACCCCAACACCACATGTGTGTGTGTGTGTGTGTGTGTGCGTGTGTGCGTGATTAGCATGTTGCTCCTATAGATGGTACTGGGACAATATAATTGTAGATTTTTCTAATTCTCTGGATTTATCTGCATTACTCTATAACATATGTTTGCTCTGTCGTCAATATTGAATATTTAACAATTAGCAAAAACAAGACTTAATAGAAGTCAAGGAGAGGGATATGCACATAGGACATTTTTGTAGTCTGACCGCTCCAAGACGTACCCCCTGTGCTGTTACATTTATGTTTGTGGTATCGCATAATCGGTTTATATGTATCCGTGTAATTGTTGCTGGTTTTATAAAAGTGTGTTTGGTTGACTCTGTGAATGCTACATGTCCCGCTTTAGGTTTCTTTTTTTTTGTTTGTTTCAATTTTAAAGCTAGGGCTTGGTACATAATAATTACTCGAAGAATATAGTATAAGTAATATTCAAACGTCATTTATGTGTTGAATTTCATTGAACTATTAACGGAAACATTACACGTGTTATACGACAAACTGCTTACCTGAAACACGCTTTCCACGTAACTGTATGGCGTCTATTTCCACCCACGTACCTGCCACAGAACAGTCAATATCTATCCGGATGATATTTGTCGGCGTGTCTATATGCTGTTAAGACAATACTGTTTTACTTTTTTATTTGTGTCTCGTTCATGTTTATTTTTATTTATTTATGACTTGTAATATTTATTCATGGAAACTAAAGATTGCCGTGAAATCAGGTACAAGCATTTGCTATATATACATGATATATGTGCATGATATTTGCTATAACATAAAAAGAGAGCAGATTCAATAGGTATGCAGATATACATGAGTTATTATAATACATCCCCGTGATGTTGATGCTATGAACATCGTCATCGATTAGTCATCATTGTGCTATTTTAATGAATAAAGTTATAATGAAAGGCGATTTATTGATCGTTAGTATATTGTGTATAACAATATTTTTCAAGCGATATCTGCTTTGTTGTCAGTTTTTCAAAACTGCTGAGGTCTACTCGAGTAAGGCATTTTCAATCCAAATATAGCAATGTAAAACATAATGATAAAACAGACCTTTAGTAATGGTGAGAATATCCTGGAAGTGTGTATATCCTCTACTCTACTACGTGGACTCGTGTACAGTGGGATTATTTCCTCATGACCCGTGTTTAGGTTTGGAATTACTGCCGATACTCGTTTTACTCCTCCGGCGTGAAATGTCTCGTATATATCAATCGCTGTCACTAGAACCTTTTCTTCGAAGTAAATCTGTCAAAACTACCAGTTGTAATAACATATTTACACGAGTACGAAGTATATGTTAGTAGATTGTTGGGTTTATTTTTTGTTTTCTTTTTCTTTTCTTTTTGTTTTGTTTACTTAACATATATAATAGATCGAACTGTAATAACTGGCAGAAGAACACGTCTGTTATCGTCAGAGCTTTTTAGTACATACTAAAAGTTAAATGTAATTATTACTCCGAACAAATCCTATTCCATTTTTGGATCTACTACTCTTGGAGACTATGTAAAACGTTTTAAAATCGATATTATCTGGGTTATCCCATGCATAACCAAATTATTAGTTATTAAAAAACGTCTTAACACACCGCGCCCAATTTGTTACACCTGTTGTATACGATTCAACTCAATCTTTACACAAAGTTGAATGTTTAACAAGGCAAAAGTGGAAGGAAGGAGGGACGACGAACGGACGACGGACAAGTCATCCAAGAAAAAAATGATAATGTTCATGCAGTCTTTAGAAAACATCACCATTACAAAGTGGAATAAAAAGCCTTTACAATTTGGTAATATAATGCAACGATCAACTAAATAGCCTGTTGTTGTTCATTAAATCAACCGTAACTAATGCAATTACAAACCTGCTAAATCTGCTTTGCTGTTTGGCAATTTATAAATATCACATTCATGAGAGGGATATTGTAAGAATGTTCACCCTGAGGATATGATTATCGCCCGAGACAACAATGAATACTTTCTTACTATCTGACGCGAGGGAGTATTATAAGGTGATAGTAAAAAAATATCGCATGCACAGCTTTGATGCGCATTGGTGTGCCTACTGTTCCGCCGAAGTCAGCGGTTCAGCATGGTGAAATTGCACGTCCCCTCCCCCACCCAGCCCCCTTCACGAAATATTCGCGTTCTAATACGTTTTAATTTAGTTTGGTACCATTTTCAACTCGTAACTCATATATTTAACAAAATAGTCCATGAAGTTGATATGATAGTCTATGAACCGGGCAATACGATCAGAAGAGTACGTTTTGTATTTAGAACATGAACGCCTGCTTAATATTGAAGTTATTAAACCAGCTTGATTTTTTTATGATGCGAGACTGTGCCGAAATTCATAGTAATTTTATTCAACAATTGAAATAATCAATATGTAACAGGCACGACTGTGAGATTCTATTTATCACATATCTTCAGCATAGCCACATAGCAGACCTATACTAATGTTACGGTCTATTACACTAGTGTATGATGATCTTAAGTTTATGTTCTGGCTTTACAACTTAATTTACTTATATGTATCGTCCGATTCTGAAGAAGGAACACGCTTTATAACTTTTATCTAAAATTCGAGGATACAATAACTGGTAATATGAATAATAGTGATCATGATATTTGGACACGTTGTTTACGCATTACTTGCATGAAGACGTAAATAGCAGGAGAAGACAAATGCCAAACATCACCTTATCACAGTTTATATTGGGTGTATGCATTACTTCTGATTTAAATCTATTTAAGTAGTATTTACAATATCACCTATATTATATATATTATATTGACGTAGCTGTTAAGTTAACGTTGTCCTTGCTATTAAGAGGGGAACTATTACCGTCAGGTACTGATTTGCGTCAGTTGTTCGTTGGACCCAAGCTCCTTTTTTATCACCATAACTCGGGTACACATTAGGCTTTCCAACTACCTGTCTCGCTGCCCAACTGTATAAATATAAAAGGTTATGAAAATGCTCAAATATCTAACTATCAAGGGTATTGCTTTGTTTAATAGTTTAAAATATGAATCTTCTTATAAAAACATACAAGGCACATATACAATCGCATTCGTCCCCAAAGTCATTGTCCCTACAAAGCAATACAGCACCATCTTAACTGGCCGACTATATAATTAGTATGAACTACATAAATCCATATATACCATTATTATGAACAACGAAAATTCATACATTAGTATGAACTACGTAAATCCATACATTATTATCAACAACCCATACATATCATTAGTAAGAACAACCAATACATACCATTAGTATGAACAACACATAATACCATTAGTATACACAACACATACATACAATTAGTATGAACAAGGTAAATTCATACATTATTATGAACAGCGTAAATCCATACATACCATTATTATGAACAAAGTAAATCCATACATTAGTATGAACAACCCATACATACCATTAGTATGAACAACGTAAGTTCATACATTAGTATGAACAACCCATACATACCGTTAGTATGAACAAGGTAAATCCATACATTATTATATACAACGTAAATCCATACATACCAGTATTATGAACAACGTAAATCCATACATTAGTATGAACAACCCATACATACAATTAGTATGAACAACGTAAATTCATACATTAGTATGAACAACCCATACATACCATTAGTATGAACAACGTAAATTCATACATTATTATGAACAACGTAAATCCATACATACCATTATTATGAACAACGTAAATCCATACCATTAGTATGAACAACGTAAATCCATATATTATTATGAACAATCCATACATACCATTATTATGAACAACGTAAGTCCTTACATACCATTATTATGAACAACGTAAATCCATACCATTAGTATGAACAACGTAAATCCATATATTATTATGAACAATACATACATACCATAATTACGAACAACGTAAATCCATAGAAGATATTATTATATTATTATACCGTAACTTTGAATTTGGTTGATTTTTCAACACATATTAGCAATTTATATTTTGATATTTTGGCTTTGCTGATAATACACAAAGGCGTGAGTCTACCTCGTATTTGGCAGTTCAGGGGTTCAATCCATGGGTTCAATCCCCCGTCGGGTCAATGACTTTATAACAATGTTCTAGATGAGCATTTGCTTGAGCATTCGGCAAATAAAGGGTAGTGATAGCACGTCTCGGTCCGGTGTCAGTATAAAGTGACTAGGCGGGGTATCATATATTTATTACAAAGACATTATTTATTTCAATAACAGTGTTATGGATCAGCACAAACGTATTTAATAATATATTCAAGAATAATTTTAAAAAGTATTTTTTTTACCATAGCTGTTAGGTTTGCATTATGACGTCATTCGGCCCCGTAAATCATTTAAAAATGGCAGTTTCATTTGTAAAGTCTGCTAGTGCCGATAACAAGTGGCGAAATACTCGTTGTTATGCGACTTTCTCGTGATACGGACTATGCAAACTGATAAAATATGGATTTATTTACGTATCGATGCTTTACGTTAGTGAATTGATTGTGATTTGAAGCTGGAATACTGCGCCGAAATTAACGGACACCTGATTTTCGGTAAAATTCATTTAAATTTATTTGTTTACATAGGGGACATAGACAAACGACGAGCAGTATCAAATTGCACTTTGGTGACTTTGAACTCGGATATCTCAGCGAATTTACAATGGATTATAGGAAGAAAGGTATTGTTGGATAGGAAATTCATTTCTGCATATGTTAGTATATAGTGTGAGTGTAATTGAGATTGTTTCGAACGTCTGCTTGACCTCTGAAAAAGAACACCAGCATTTTCCAAAATTTCCCGATCATTTCCTTTATAGATAATTATAATAATAGAGGGCAAAAATTAAAAGTGATTAGTTCCTGTGGACACATCCATACCAAGAACATTTTTTTCCACAAATGGCGTACACACAATTAATCCTTTTTTGAAATGGTAGCAGAAATTTGATAACAAAAATGCAGTTGAATAAATCTACAACTGAAGTTGTTCGTATATTCGGTTCTTTACATATACAATTTTAAATTAAATACATATCATACATTTATATCAAATTTCGACTACCTTGACAATGACCAACTTACTAAATACTAAATGTGTGTATTTTCATGTGTAATAAGCAGGTTTTTGCATTCTTGATATGCTCGTGTTATATTCATTGCACAACAGATGCTAATATACATATGTGCGGCATTGAATAGGTCATTTGTCCAATGAATTAACGATATATGTTTATAATTTAGACTTGAATAACACCTAGCAAGTACGACTAACAAAGAGGTATGCTAAATTACGGGGAGAAAAAATGGTCCGTAAAGACAAAAAGAAACATCTAACAAGTGTATACTAAATGTAAATATAACATTACGTGTAATATAGAACAATTTTACTTCTGTTTATACTACCGTAAAATTGCATACTTAGGGATGTCAGAAAAAGGAAACTTACCCGTCATTGTCATACTGTGAGGAAAAGTTTCTAACACTGGATACCCACTGACAAATCACCTCGCTCAATCCTTGTCCGGAATCTGTACAAAACAATAAATAGTTGAAATGTCAAAACAGTATCGACGTAAAATACAAACTTGTTTTATGAGTAGGGCAAAGAATGTATCACATAACTATTATAATATGAAGCTAGCCAACATTACGTATAAATCTGTATGAGTCTGAAACAAATTCTCAAAATCATTATTGGCAGTATGTTCTTACGGTTTTGTTTCACTTGAAACTACCTCCATAATTTCCATAACTCGAGAGCCTTACGATGACACACAACACACAATACATTGGAATAAGTCAATACATTTTCGTTGGACATTATTGGAGTTCTCCGTATTAAAGACATTAAAATGTATACTATATTTCTACCATAAATTCTTCTAGACATCTGACGTGTTATTTTCAACCAATAGTTATATAAGACATAAGGATGCTTATTTTTGGTTTAAATCAAGACTACCGTTTAAACAAATATTATTATAGTAATACTATTTGAAAACTTTTTGGTTTACTTAAACACCGTTGTAGCACAATGTCCTAGCCACTGTGCCACTGTACTGAGCTAATAACAGTTAGTAAATGTAACACAATTAAAGTAAAATACACCCCCTGTTAATCCGTATCATAACTGATCGTGCATGGGAGTTTCCTAAGACTGTCAGTAATTCGGTGGTTAATCGTCTGAACATCTGTTATTTTTTACCTGCTCAAAACTTAGTTCTCTGGACATTTCTGGAAAACTATGAATTCTGGGAGTGAAGAGATATTGCCATATTAGGGGAGACCATTCGCCGAAAAGTCTTAAGGGTAATGTATGCAAACCATATTGCAATCACCATGGAGTTAACCTGACGCTACACATGTCGATGACGGATATGTGTATATAACACGATGTTCATAGCGTATTATGAATATGTAACTTTTTGGACAGTTTAATATATACCAATAACTTATGAAAATCACAACGCGAAGTCCGGCATGCAATACGACCCCATATGGCTACACCGTTTAAGTGTTTTGAAATTAATAATATGTACATTTATATAAAATGTTTGTGACTTTTCAAAGTGGTGTCTTTGTCTATTTTGAGCAATGTTTTGCTGACGTAAAAAAGGGAGTCAGCACTGAATAGTGGACCAGAGGAAAGCAGGTCTAGCTGTTGAGGAATTTTGCAGAGGTTATGAAGCCTGCGTATCACAAGTAACAGTCAAAATACTAAATTAAAAAGAGAAACATATCCTCAAGGTGATTAAACAATTCTCAGAAAGGCTCTCCGTGCGACGAATCAGTAGTGTTATTTTTACTGGTCCTTTGGGACCAACGAGCCCAATATAGGTGGCTTTGAAGTAGAATACCGTTTAAGCCGGTGCTAGGGGGCGTGAGAGGTGTTGCTTCTTACATTACTTCTCATAAACAGACTCAATAAAACCGAGACTGCTGCTTTATTCTCTAAATTGTGTTTGTTGCTCTCAAATGATATTTATGCAGAACCTTTAAAGGCTGACGTAGTGGAATCACATATTTTAAATTAAAGTAAGACAACAAACGTATTTGAGAATGTACCGCCGATATCTGTATATCAATATCGGGCTCAGCGATCTCCAAAGATCGGAATGAATAACTGTTCTGATTGCAAGCACGGGGAGACGTATTACCTCCACCACACTGCGCAGGCGACGCTACTGTGATATGAAGTGAGAAATTTGGAAATCGTCGATCAGGAGAAATACAAGAAATATTGCAGTCTCGGTTTGATTGTTAATGAACGGTAGTGAAAAATGCTTGCTACCGCCAACGCCCTCTAGCACTTGGTTGAGCAGAAACATAGTTGAAAGTTCATTAATATGTAAAATAAATAAAATAAATAAAATAAATAAAATAAATAAAATAAATAAAATAATAAATAAATACATACATAAATACATAAATAAATAAATAAATAAATAAATAATAAATAAATAAATAAATAAATAAATAAATAAATAAATAAATAAATAAATAAATAAAATCAAGAAGCACCAATACTGGTGCGAACGACGGATTGCGAATTGCAAACTCTTACCACACAAATCTAATATAAAAAGGGGGAAAGATTTGGTAAAAGGCCTGAGAGTTATGTTGCTTGTAACACAGATGATGAACTTGTGTGCCAAGTTTCAAAGATTTGTGTCAATAGGTTGTTTTAATATGACTGTACATTCAAAAGTTTAACCAAAAATCTAAGTGGAAAATGGGGATAATTCTAGTAAAATGCATGACAGAGTTATGGTGCTTTTCACTTATGGTTGTATACCGATGATGAACATGTGTGCCGAGTTTGAAAGCTTTCTGACAATTGATACTTGGAATATGACTGTGCAATCGCAATTTTAGCTGAAATTCTAAATACTAAATTGGGGATAATTCTGGTAAAATTAATTACAGAGTTATGTTGCTTGTCACATATAGTTGTGTAATGATGATGAATATGTATGCTAAGTTCAAAAGCTTCGTCAAATGTTGTTTGAAATATGACACATTTCAACAATTTAACTGAACAATCTAAGTAGTAAAGGGAGATAATTTATGTAAACAGAGGTATGGTTCTTGTAATATAACATTCTGTAATGATAATGAACATGTGTGTCAAGTTTCAAAGCTTTCGGATAATTTTTTTTTGAGAAATGAGGAAACATAAAATCAATGTTTTAACCAAAACGTCAAAACACCTAGACGAATGGACGGACGAACAGGACAGACAGACGGAAATCACCAAACCATGAGATTGGGTTTGGTTCGCAATCCAACTAAAAAAGCGAACAAAAAAATACTTACCTCCCTCTATTTGCAGAAACACGAGTATCCACAGGTAAGCCCTCATTATTGTTAACTACGTGTGTTTTTCTGTTTGAATGTTTGTTAAAACATTATCATCGGTAGTATGCTTAATTTTATTATGTAAAGATGTCAAAACAATAAAACGACTTTAACCAACAGATGTTAACTACAACTCCGTTCATATAACTTTGTGTACAAGATACAATTAAATTCAGACATACGTCATCATGTTTCAGGATAGCATGATATAATTAAATTTATTTTGGAATTATGGAACATTGATTGAAAGCGTTTTATATCGATAAATCTTGACACTTTGTTTTTATATAGAATTATAAGGAAGTGTTGTTGTATAGTAACATTTCGTTATCTAGACATGATGGCGTAGACCTTGTTTATATAGATAAGCTGTTAATGGCACCAATTAAGTATTTTTATAGGAATAAGATATTTAATATCTGGTTTAATTGTGATTCTGCTTAAAATATGTTTGCTTTTACTAGTACTGACAGATGAAATTGCAATAGTTAAACTCAAACTTAGGGCAAAGTGGAGGCCGCGTCATCTCAAATACCCTCATTTCCCCTCTCTTAGTCCTAGGAGCTGTGCAAGTACACTGTACACTAGCTTCTCTCAAAGAAATTCCATTTGATACCTTTGATGATATGGATGGAGGATTTTCCATTCGACTGTTTGACATGTTGCCCTGATGTATTAGTGTTATATTCACCTTAACATAGTGTGACTGGCTGATGTTTTATTTTTATATTTTCAGTTCTTCTTACCGTTTCTCCTTTTTGATGTAGATTTATCTACAGAGTGTGACTCTCTGATGTTTTATGTGTTTTGTTGGTTCATCTTACCATTTCTGTCTTTTATGTGGATATGTCTACATAGTGTGACTGTCTGATGTTTTATATGTTTCGTTGGTTCATCTTACCACTTCCCTCTTTATGTGGATCTATCTACATAATGTGAATGGCTGCTGCTTTATTGTTTTTTTAGTTCAGCTTACTATGTCTATAGTTTATGTAAATCTATCTACATAGTGTGACTGGCTATCACTTCTCTCGTTTATGTTTGCCATGACAACCTCCACATTGTCACACAAAGGTTCGTTAGAATGTAGCGGCCGTTATGGCAAACATGAACGTTTGTTAATTTTAATACCAAACAACAAATGAGTTAACATTTTGCTGATAGTCCTTTTCGTTTAAAATCAAAAATGGCATTGGATAATAAAAACAAATGCGTGATGCATTACATTCATGTAGGTACGAAGGTTGATACTATAGAAGCTTAAACCTTCTAAACCTTATGGAAACGCTAGTCTAGACAGCTGAAACGCGCTCATTATATTGTAAGCTTTATCACCCGGCAATTGTTTTCAATTATATTCTGCAGAAGGATCAACATTAATGTTTAAACAAACGCAAGCGTATAATACTTAAAACAGTGACAACAATGTGGACTCAAATTGTCCGGTGTTATATTTGTGCGTAGTGTGTTTGTTAATTTCATGAACACACAAAACCGAGTTGTTTGCTCTCTCACTAAAATAGTTTATCAAACTAGCAACACAAATATTTAAATACAGGTTTTAAGCTCGTTTCCGCCCATATTTTTTGGCATGTGCATATGAAGTACATGTATAATGGCGCACTTTTGGCGAAATATAAAATGTACTCATTAATGACCAACCATATGTTTTATATTAAAGTGGTTGATTTACTATTGTATATCAAATAAGTGTTACAGTCCTTCAACTGAAGTGCGGAGGTGTTGTGTGAGGAGGTTGTCAGACGTATCTCTGTAACTGGAACCATTGATAACTCTCTTTGCAGTTGTTGAGCTCAATTATCATGCTTTATTATATACGCAATTAAACGTTAATGGAGCACTGTGGTCTAGTGGTAGAGCGTCGGACCTAGGATCGAAGGGTCGTGCGTTTGATTTCCATGATCATATGTGTTGTATCCCTGTCAGTGAGCAAGACATTTTATCTGCATTTGCTTAGTACTCTTTCTACCCAGGAAGGCATAAAAAGTGATCAAAATAAGTTCAAAGAGATGTCGTTACAATCGATGTAAATGAAATAATTTTAAATTACGTTGACTTGCATATACCCATATGACCCATATTCAAGGTATTGTAAAGTTAAAGTGTGCGTGTACTGTACTTATTTTGGTTTCATTGTGGAAAATTAACCATGATGTTATGAAATACATATGTTTCAAATATAGCCAAGAACAGCAGTTGTATATCTGACAAAAATGTTATCTTAAAGGAATATAAGTGCTTTAAAAACTTCTTGTCAAGTCCACATAGAGTAATTGTCTCAGTTGCCGTTAGTACATATTACAGGTCAAACTTGTGGTTTAACTTTAGCATAGGTCTATAGAATAATAGCAAAATTGCCAGCATGATTAACTCTGTAACAATCGTACCTTAGACATGTTTCATATCTTTAAACAATTCTCTGAAGTTACCACAGTGTAAATGGAACAAATCGTCCCATCAATGCAATAACTCCGTAAGCGACATATTTTCAAAAAATCACTTTTTTTTTGCATAAATGGGTCTCTATTATTGAAATACAAGTTCTATCAAAATATTAGAGTTGATTTGATACTTATCGGTAATTTATGTCATTAGATGCATAACTCAATATCTATAGTGACTAAAAAGTTCACTAAATTATTATGATGTCATGCATTTTTTAATTTTTATTCAGACATAAAATCTGTCACTCCAGCAAAACATCCTAATAATATGTAAATAAGCGACTGACATATTAATACGTGATTTCCGTTTGAAGTTACCATGATTACGTCTACAACCATGAGACAAAGATTTACGCTTTCGAATGGAAAATATAGCAAACATGTCAATGTAAGGCTCTTTTGAAATACGTTACAGACACATTGTGCTGATTAAGATGTTTTTGTTTGTTTAAAAAAAAGTGAAGATTACGTATTATTTTGATTCCCTTATGTTGTGTGACATAAACAACAGACCAATGTGAATATAATTCAAAGCATATAAAAAAGAAAAAATAACCAGACACATTTTTAAACATGTTTGTATCGCAATTCATTAAAACAGCAACTACAAACATATTGCAATTGTACAGAACAATTGTTTCTACTTCAAACTAATTGGTTAGTACAACAATGGAAGAACAAAGAGTAACATAAATAAATACTGAAAAGGTGATCCCTTGGAAGCAACAAACACAAACAAGAAAGAAATGTAGCAGACCCGTTTTTTATTGAGTCTGTTCATGAGATGCAAATACTCCCACGCCTCCTAGCACCGGCTTAAGCGATATTCTACTTTAAATCAACTTATATGCAACGTATGTTACAATTATACTTATGCGGGTTTCATGTAGCCTGGAAGATCGATAAAAAACATATTTATACATGTTCTTTTCTTGACAAAAGGAACAAAGAGAGTGTTCGTATAAGCATATCCAAACATATTTACCCCACCCCATTCCTCCCACCAAGTAAATCAAGAGTACAAATACAATAAGCAATCCTATGTAAGTATAGAACCCGTGAATATTTAACGTTATTTAAACTGTAGAAATTAAAACAAACTCTTTAAAAACATAGCCCATAAGTATATCAATTGTAATGCATGACTATATATATATATATATGTATTTAAACAATACCATCCATTAAATGCATCAGCTCAAATATATCAGTAGTAACGCATGTTTCATTAATCAACATTTGCGTATATGCTACTAGAACTGCAAACCAAGTAAGGTTGATGACGTATGTCATTTATATACACTTCTAAATGTTGAAGAATTACTTATTTTCTGCTATAGTTTAATGTGTTCAAATAGTAATGTATGTTTGTTAAAATTAGCGTATTTATTAATCTTCTTGGCTTAAAATGTTTTTGTTTTTTTCAATTTAACCACACACATTGTCTTTCAGTATGTACATGTTTAGATTGTATATGTATATACCATTATAATTAGATTCAGTGTAACGTAACGTATCTTACATCACGTATGTTACATTTTAGTTTTGTTGATGCATTGTTTTAAGAATCACACAGAGAACAGGTCAATTAATTATATTTATGATTAGGGTAGTAAAAGAGGTTTTATGAAAACACACGATTATTTTCTGAATAAGCATTGAGCATAACAAAAGACATGGTAACGAGTGTTACGTCCTTAAAATGCCTTGAAAGTGTTTTTTTTTATCCTATTAGACTTTTTTATAAAAAAAAGTCAGCGGAGCTAACTTTGAGTTCAAATGATAATAATGTATATGGGTCCTTATGAACATGTTCGGATTTTTTTATGACTCATTAAAGCTATGATTTGTTGTCTATGATACTCTGAAGTAATGTATTTTCCATTCACTTTGGCGACATTTTTCAAGATAAACCTTTCTTAACATATTCTAAGAAAAGGTTATAAGACGTTTTATCAAATGTCAAATTTGTTAGTTGGCGACAGTAATAATAGGTTATTAGATTTGTATTGGGATATACATGATATATGCGCGAGTTCTTTTGCGTATTGATATGCGCGACTTTAGGAGCGCAATATTTATGCGCAAAATAACGAGTGAATATATCCAAATATAAATCTAATAACCTTTTTATTGCATTATTTTATTGCATTTTTAAATTAGAGATCATACATTAGGTTGTAACATTTAATTTTCACCAAAAACATTTATTTGAAACAAACATATTGTCATTACATAATGGGAATATTCCACAATGAAATCGACATTGTTTACATCACGTGACATACTTTTATTGACATGAACATTACACACCCAATATGACTTGACTACACGTCAATATGGGCGAATATTGACGTTTCCTGTTCCATTGAAAGTAAACGGAGCTTGTAAATGCGTAAGCAATAACGTATGTTACGTTCTTAGGTGTTTGACTCATCATAACAAACACAAATGATAACTTTTGGAACACACTGTTAGTGATCCGACTTGCTCAACCATACATTCATTGCAAATGTACACTGACCGCGATTGTTTCTATTACCAGTAACAAGTATAACTACGGCGACAATGATGCACGGTTTTAAGAAACAGCGCATAATATGATTTACAAGACTCGAAAGCAAAATTGAAGTAGATTTAATAGCAACCGGTATATAAACAGGTTTCAATGCTTTCAATGGCAACATTATATTGTGAGAGTGTTTGGAACAAATAATTACTAGACAAAAACACTTCACTTTCCTAGAAAATGACGCATGACATTGCCCTAATTTCCTTAACTACTATGTTTCAACACGGTTTCTTGTTAATTACAATATATAACATTGCAGGCAACATGTTATCTCAGATACATCACACAAGGCTGAACTATGTGTAGACCGCTGTGTCATTATCTTTTAAAAGACAGTTGGTTTTATATCTCACACCCACCCCTTCTTCCTTCCCCCACTATCTCTCCCCTTCTCTCACACTTTTCCCCCTCCCTCCCTCTCGCTTTCTTTCTCTGTCTATCTCTTTCTCTCTGTGTCTCTCTCTTTCTCTCTTTCCTTCTCCCTCTTTTGACTCTCTATGTCTCTCTGTGTCTGGAAATGCATTGTTAGAGTTCATTTTGGCCTTGAATTCACCAAACATTCTTGAGAATATTCTTGGACTTAAGCCCTAGTATGCTAATTCCAATCACACCTATTTCTAAAAGTGTAAAGGATAAACGTTCATGAGAAGCTGCTATGAATAAATATGATACATACTAATAGATAGCAACTTCATACGATTGTTTATCTTAGAAGTTCTTGGGAATATTTAACCCTGATGGAGTAGACTTTTAATTAAAGAAAATAAGTTTTGACACCTCAACTCGACTACAAAAAAGGTATGATAATGGACCTTTGGAAACGGCCTAAAAAGCGAATACTCAAATACTCCCATAAGAAGGTGCACGGGGAATATTTCCGTCTAAGTGGGGACCTTTAGCGATGTCAAAATTGAAACCATTTCTATTGTCATAGATTTTGCTTATTATATCTCACTTTTGAATCGAGAGATGCAAAACGAGAAAATGGGCAACAATATCAAAAAAAGCTTCGTTGGTTTGAAGTTGTTTAAAAATATCAATTATTGAAAAAAAATGGTTGTCAACGTTTAATATATAATCCAGATATCGTGAGGTGTTATTATAGGCTTCGATGATATCTACTTGAATATCTGGTGAAAGACTCAAAATGAAATCTCTTTCATGACAATATAAAAACGATCCACCAAGAAAACCATCAATATAAATTAATTGTATACATTTTTCGTATTTAATTTGTCATATCTCGCAACATGGTACCGTCAAGCTGTTCTTCTGTTCAGGATGCACAAGGTCATGTAGGACACAAGTAAATTCGCGGAAGATAATATCTCTCGATCAGTCGCCAATTGAAGGAATACTGAAACACGTACCTCCTGATACAAGCCATATCAGGATAGTTAGAAAATACCATGAGTAACTATTCCAGCTTAAAACAAACTTGGCTGACAGAAACTTGCCTTTCATCAGTAGATTTATAGAAACATACAGGTTTAAAATTGGAAAATTGTACGCAACTCATTAAACATGTAATTTAAATGGAACTGCTTGAAATTGGAAATTACTTTTTAGGTGCATACGTTTCAAATGACAGTTTCACATAATTAAACGACACAATTTTTATGATAGTCACCTCTGAAAAATAAAATCTTATTCAGAAGTGTAACGTTATACGATTCAAACACCTCTTTTAGCATGCCTTTAACTCATCACTGTTGTTTGTTTCTATGCATGTATTTGGTTGCTTGTGGTCCTTGAATGCTACATTTCCTGATCGACTTTTATATCTTTCTGTTTTTAATGCACCATAGAGCCTGGTTTAAACTCCAAACGGCCAGGCTGCCACTGACAGTTTCAATTTGTTACCCATATTGTCAACCCGTCATATATGTGATGTCGTAAAGTTTGACAGTTCCAATGTGTTACCCATATTGTAAACCCGTCATATGTGTGGTGTCGTATTCTTTGACAATTCCAGTGTGGTACCCATATTGTCAACCCTTCATATGTGTGGTGTCGTATACTTTGACAGTTCCAATGTGTTACCCATATTGTCAACCCTTCATGTGTGTGGTGTCGTACACTTTGACAGTTCCAATGTGTTACCCATATTGTCAACCCTTCATATGTGTGGTGTCGTATACTTTGACAGTTCCAATGTGTTACCCATATTGTCAACCCTTCATATGTGTGGTGTCAATATTACCCATATTGTCAATCCTTCATAGGTGTGGTGTCATATACTTTGACACTTCCAATAGATTACCCATATTGTTGAGCTTCATATGCGTGGTGTCGTACAGTTTGACAGTTCGAGTGTGTTACCCATATTGTCAATCCTTCATATAGGTGGTGTCGTATACTTTGACACTTCCAATATATTACCCATATTGTCAATCCTTCATATGTGTGGTGTCATATACTTTGACACTTCCAATATATTACCCATATTGTCAATCCTTCATATGTGCGTGATGTCGTGTACATTGCACGTACGTATCCTTGTAATTATTGTGTAATTCGGCTGTTATTGGTTTACTCTACTCTGCGATTGCTACAGTTCCTGTTCGATTGCTATACCAGCCTTTATACCAGCCTTTGTAGATATGCACATATCGTAGTCTTGGGTGTATCTGTCTCAACTTATTCGTTTTTCTAGAGCTTGTACTCGCGTTGAGGACTTTAATATTCGTAATCTTTGTATAACTAAAAAGTTACTCAATCAGGGTTACCGTTACCATAAACTTCGTAAAACCTTTGCAAAAGTTTATTATCGTAACCCTGATCTTCTTTCCAAATATAAATGTAATTTAAGGACTCTTATGCGACAAGGACTAGCACAACCTGACTTCTATGGTGATGTGATTTATAAACTTCGTAAGATTCTTGGTCATGATCACTTTCATACTATCTTTGTTAAACTTGTTAAAAAGTTTATCAAAAGAGGTTATGACCCTATCATTTTGCAACGTACTGCATGCTTGGTGGTGGACCCTTTAACAGTTCGCCACTATGCTTTCCTCTTTAATTGTACGATGACCGGACATGCTGTGGACCCTACGATGACGCCTACCTAAAGCCCATTGGGACGGTGGCGTTTGATGTTTGTCCATGTTCTTTCTTGTCGTGCCCTTAATGGTGTATACTCTTACTGCTCTGGCTTCTGCCAAGTCATTGAGTACCTTCATTGTGGCTTTCTAGGCTATTGTTTTTTGCATTATATTTACACGAGCATATTTGTGTTTTACTTATATTGCCTATTGATGCTGCCTTGTTGGTTAGAGTTTAGATCATGGCGGGGCTTTCTTTATTTACACTGTCCTGTTTCAATGGGATGACAGTAGGGTAAGTGTGAGGTTTGGTGCACCCTAGAACCGGTTTAAACCCCCAGTGGCCTACTTTGCCACTGACCGTTCCAAGGCGGTAGCCCTATTGTCAACCCTTTTGTGTTTGGGATGTCGTTTGCATTTTTTATTACTTTTGCCTTTTCGTTTGTCTGTTTGCGTGTTTGTTTTTTGTGTTTTGTGGTTGACTGTCGTCTTTGAATGCTGCTTTCCCTGTCCGATATTTTTATACTTCTTAGTATCCTTTTTTTCTATTTTTAGTTCTGTGAGCATCCGTTTGATACTGTCAACGGCTTTGTAAGGAACGATCAATATGGGATGTATGGTTTACATGTGTACATTGAGACCCACATAGAGCAATTATAACCAGCAAATAAAACATAAAACAATTCTTGAGAATGTATGTATACAAAAATGACTATTACTATTTGAAAAATAGAAAAATGTGAACATTTTATTGTGGAACTCAGGTACTAGTTGCATTTGGAACTAAGTCAGTTATTAGTTGTATTTGGAAAAAAGGCAGTTATCAGTTGTGTTTGGAACTAATGTAGTTATTAGTTGTATTTGGAACTCATGTAGTTATTAGTTGTATTTGGAACTAAGGTAGTTATTAGCTGAATTTGGAAGTAAGGTAGTTATTAGTTGTATTTTGAACTAATGTAGTTATTAATTGTCTTTGGAACTAATGTAGTTATTAGTTGTATTTGGAACTAAGGTGGTTATTAGTTGTATTTGGAAGTAAGGTAGTTATTAGTTGTATTTGGAACTAATGTAGTTATTAATTGTATTTGCAACTTAGGTAGTTATTGATTGTATTTGGAACTAAGGTAGTTATTAGTTGTATTTTGAACTAATGTAGTTATTAATTGTATTGTAAACTAAGGTAGTTATTAGTTGTATTTGGAACTAAGGTAGTTATTAGTTGTAATTGGAACTAAGGTAGTTATTAGTTGTATTGGAAACTAAGATAGTTATTATTTGTATTTGTAGTAACTAAGGTAGTTATTAGTTGTATTTGGAATAAGGCAGTTGTCAGTTGTGTTTAGAACTAATATAGTCATTTGTTGTATTTGGAAGTAAGGTAGTTATTAGTTGTATTTGGAAATAAGGCAGTTATCAGTTGTGTTTATAACTAATATAGTTATTAGTTGTATTTGCAAGTAATGTAGTTATTAGTTGTATTTGGAAGAAAGGTAGTTATCAGTTGTATTTGGAAATAAGGCAGTTATCAGTTTTGTTTGGAAGTAAAGTAGTTATTAGCTGAAGTTGGAAGTAAGGTAGTTATCAGTTGTATTTGGAACTAAGGTAGTTATAAGTTGTATTTGGAACTAAGGTAGTTATTAGTTGTATTTGGAACTAAGGTAGTTAATAGCTGAATTTGGAAGTAAGGTAGTTATTAATTGTATTTGGAACTAATGTAGTTATTAGTTGTATTTGGAACTAAGATGGTTATTAGTTGTATTTTGAAGTAAGGTAGTTATTAGTTGTATTTGGAACTAAGGTCGTTATTAATAGTATTTGGAACTAAGGTAGTTATTAATTGTATTTGGAACTAGGCAGTTATTGGTTGTATTTTGGAACTTAGGTAGTTATTAGTTGTATTTGGAAGAAGGGTAAATATTAGTTGTATTTTGGAAGTAATGTATTATTAGTTGTATCTGGAAGTAATGTAGTTAATAGTTGTATTTGGAACTAATGTAATTATTAGTTGTATTTGCAACAAAGGCAGTTATTAGTTGTATTTTAGAACTTAGGTAGTTATTAGTTGTATTTGAAAGTAAGGTAGTTATTAGCTGTATTTGGAAGTAAGGTAGTTATTAACTGTATTTGGAAGTAAGGTAGTTATTAGTTGTATTTGGAACTAATGTAGTTATTAATTGTATTTGCAACTTAGGTAGTTATTGATTGTATTTGGAACTAAGGTAGTTATTAGTTGTATTTTGAACTAATGTAGTTATTAATTGTATTGTAAACTAAGGTAGTTATTAGTTGTATTTGGAACTAAGGTAGTTATTAGTTGTAATTGGATCTAAGGTAGTTATTAATTGTATTGGAAACTAAGATAGTTATTATTTGTATTTGTAACTAAGGTAGTTATTAGTTGTATTTGGAAATAAGGCAGTTGTCAGTTGTGTTTAGAACTAATATAGTCATTTGTTGTATTTGGAAGTCAGGTAGTTATTAGTTGTGTTTGGAAATAAGGCAGTTATCAGTTGTGTTTATAACTAATATAGTTATTAGTTGTATTTGCAAGTAATGTAGTTATTAGTTGTATTTGGAACTAATGTAGTTATCAGTTGTGTTAAGAACCAATCTAGTCATTTGTTGTATTTGGAAGAAAGGTAGTTATCAGTTGTATTTGGAAATAAGGCAGTTATCAGTTTTGTTTGGAAGTAAAGTAGTTATTAGCTGAATTTGGAAGTAATGTAGTTATTAGTTGTATTTGGAACTAATGTAGTTATTAGTTGCATTTGTAACTAAAGTAGTTATTACTTGCATTTGGAAGTAAAGTAGTTATTAGTTGTATTTGGAACTAATGTAGTTATTAGTTACATTTGTAAGTAATGTAGTTATTAGTTGTATTTGGAAGTAATGTAGTTATTAGTTGTATTTGGAAGTTAGGTAGTTATTAGTTGTATTTGGAACTAAGGTAGTTATTAGTTTTATTTTGAAGTAAGGTAGTTATTAGTGATTTGGAACTATGGTAGTTATTAGTTGTATTTGGAAGTAAGGTAGTTATAAGTGATTTAGAACTATGGTAGTTATTAGTTGTATTTGGAAGTAAGGTAGTTATAAGTGATTTAGAACTATGGTAGTTATTAGTTGTAGTTGAAAGTAAGGTAGTTATTAGTGATTTGGAACTATGGTAGTTATTAGTTGTATTTGGAAGTAAGTTAGTTATTAGTGATTTGGAACTATGGTAGTTATTAGTTGTATTTGGAAGTAAGGTAGTTATAAGTGATTTAGAACTATGGTAGTTATTAGTTGTAGTTGAAAGTAAGGTAGTTATTAGTGATTTGGAACTATGTTATTTATTAGTTGTATTTGGAACTATGGTAAATATTAGTTGTATTTTTGGAAGTAAGGTAGTTATTAATGATTTGGAACTATGGTAGTTATTAGTTGTATTTGGAAGTAAGGTAGTTATTAGTGATTTGGAACTATGGTAGTTATTAGTTGTATTTGGAAGTAAGGTAGTTATTAGTGATTTGGAACTATGGTAGTTATTAGTTGTATTTGGAAGTAATGTAGTTTTTAGTGATTTGGAACTATGGTAGTTATTAGTTGTATTTAAAAGTAAGGTAGTTATTAGTGATTTGGAACTATGTTAGTTATTAGTTGTATTTGGAACTATGGTAAATATTAGTTGTATTTTTGGAAGTAAGGTAGTTATTAATGATTTGGAACTATGGTAGTTATTAGTTGTATTTGGAAGTAAGGTAGTTACTAGTGATTTGGAACTATGGTAGTTATTAGTTGTATTTGGAAGTAATGTAGTTATTAGTGATTTGGGACTATATTAGTTATTAGTTGTATTTGGAAGTAAGGTAGTTACTAGTGATTTGGAACTATGGTAGTTATTAGTTGTATTTTGAAGTAAGGTAGTTATTAGTGATTTGGGACTATATTAGTTATTAGTTGTATTTGGAAGTAAGGTAGTTATTAGTGATTTGGAACTATGGTAGTTATTAGTTGTATTTGGAAGTTAGGTAGTTATTAGTGATTTGGATCTATGGTAGTTATTAGTGTTATTTGGAAGTAAGGTAGTTATTATTGATTTGGAACTATATTAGTTATTAGTTGTATTTGGAAGTAAGGTAGTTATTAGTGATTTGGAACTATGTTAGTTATTAGTTGTGTTTGAAAGTAATGTAGTTATTAGTGATTTGGAACTATGGTAGTTATTAGTTGTATTTGGAAGTAAGGTAGTTATTAGTGATTTGGAACTATGGTAGTTATTAGTTGTATTTGGAAGTAAGGTAGTTATTAGTGATTTGGAACTATGGTAGTTATTAGTTGTATTTTGAAGTAAGGTAGTTATTAGTGATTTGGAACTATATTAGTTATTAGTTGTATTTGGAAGTAAGTTAGTTATTAGTGATTTGGAACTATGGTAGTTATTAGTTGTATTTGGAAGTTAGGTAGTTATTAGTGATTTGGATCTATGGTAGTTATTAGTGTTATTTGGAAGTAAGGTAGTTATTATTGATTTGGAACTATGGTAGTTATTAGTTGTATTTGGAAGTAAAGTAGTTGTAATTGATTTGGAACTATATTAGTTATTAGTTGTATTTGGAAGTTAGGTAGTTATTAGTGATTTGGAACTATGGTATTTATTAGTTGTATTCTGAAGTAAGGTAGTTATTAGTGATTTTTAACTATGGTAGTTATTAGTTGTATTTGGAAGTAAAAGGTAGTTATTAGTGATTTGGATCTATGTTAGTTATTAGTTGTATTTGAAAGTAATGTAGTTATTAGTGATTTGGAACTATGGTAGTTATTAGTTGTATTTGGAAGTAAGGTAGTTATTAGTGATTTGGAACTATGGTAGTTATTAGTTGTATTTGGAAGTAAGGTAGTTATTAGTGATTTGGAACTATGGTAGTTATTAGATGTATTTTGAAGTAAGGTAGTTATTAGTGATTTGGAACTATATTAGTTATTAGTTGTATTTGGAAGTAAGTTAGTTATTAGTGATTTGCCACTATGGTAGTTATTAGTTGTATTTGGAAGTTAGGTAGTTATTAGTGATTTGGATCTATGGTAGTTATTAGTGTTATTTGGAAGTAAGGTAGTTATTATTGATTTGGAACTATGGTAGTTATTAGTTGTATTTGGAAGTAAAGTAGTTGTAATTGATTTGGAACTATATTAGTTATTAGTTGTATTTGGAAGTTAGGTAGTTATTAGTGATTTGGAACTATGGTATTTATTAGTTGTATTCTGAAGTAAGGTAGTTATTAGTGATTTGGAACTATGGTAGTTATTAGTTGTATTTGGAAGTAAAAGGTAGTTATTAGTGATTTAGAACTATGGTAGTTATTAGTTGTAGTTAAAAGTAAGGTTGTTATTAGTTATTTGGAACTATGGTAGTTATATGTTGTATTTGGTAGTAAGGCTTTTATTAATGATTTGGAAGTTATTAGTTGTATTTGGAAGTAATGTTGTTATTAGTTGTATTTGGAAGTAATGTAGTTATTAGTTGTATTTGGAAGTAATGTAGTTTTGTTCGGAAGTAAGGTAGTTATTAATGATTTGGAACTATGGTAGTTATTAGTTGTAATTGGAAGTAAGGTAGTTATTAGTGATTTGTAACTATGGTAGTTATTAGTTGTATTTGGAAGTAAGGTAGTTATTAGTTGTATTTGGAAGTAAGGTAGTTATTAGTGATTTGGGACTATGTTAGTTATTAGTTGTATTTGAAAGTAAGGTAGTTATTAGTGATTTGGAACTATGGTAGTTATTAGTTGTATTTTTAACTATTGTAATTATTAGTTGTATTTGGAAGTAAGGTAGTTATTAGTGATTTGGAACTATGGTAGTTATTAGTTGTATTTGGAAGTAAGGTAGTTATTAGTGATTTGGAACTATGGTAGTTATTAGTTGTATTTGGAAGTAAGGTAGTTATTAGTGATTTGGAACTATGGTAGTTATTAGTTGTATTTGGAAGTTAGGTAGTTATTAGTGATTTGGAACTATGGTAGTTATTAGTGTTATTTGGAAGTAAGGTAGTTATTATTGATTTGGAACTATGGTAGTTATAAGTTGTATTTGGAAGTAAGGTAGTTGTTAGTAATTTGGAACTATATTAGTTATTAGTTGTATTTGGAAGTTAGGTAGTTATTAGTGATTTGGAACTATGGTATTTATTAGTTGTTTTTTGAAGTAAGGTAGTTATTAGTGATTTGGAACTATGGTAGTTATTAGTTGTATTTTGAAGTAAGGTGGTTATTAGTGATTTGGAAGTATGGTAGTTATTAGTTGTATTTGGAAGTAAGTTAGTTATTAGTGATTTGGAACTATGGTAATTCTTTGCTGTAGTCAATGCATTGTTGGTACTTATAATAAGGTGCCACCTTTTTACTCAATTTATAATTTAACAACTGAAACAAAATTGTATTAACAAGCCTCCATAATACAAGTATGCATGTGTAACATAAAGCACATTATGTTCCATGTCGTCTGCGACTCCATAGAGCTTAACACATTCATCATTTTAAGCAGTTTGCATGTATCATGAAAACGTTAAATCTCACCGACTATTAGGTGGAGAGTATTTTACAGTTTTGTGCATGCAAAGAAATTGAAACCGAAAATTAACGCTTTAAATTACAACATTAAACTTCACATGATGTCAACAGTACACAACAATCACATAAAAATAACACAACACATAGTTGGGAGTTAGCGTACAGCCTTAGACATCTTTAATCGAAGAGCTTGACAAGTAATTGTGAAATAATACTTGTGCAGGAAAAACAGGTATATATATGTTTAATGGCACGAATCCCGTATTTCCGTATAACACCATCAATGTGTTTAAATAGTCCTAAAACATAATCACGTTACCAAGATGTTCATAATAGATGTTAGACTCTCTGAAAAATACTAAACATACTTCATTATCGTGTTCAAACTCATTGACAGAAATGTAAAGCTAATTCTACAACTTTCTACACTTTTTTCTTTCACCCACATCAATGATACGACCTCTGCAAACAACATTGTAATTAACACAAATACGCTGGTTATAGTCTTAATCTTGCTAGTTAATATAAAATATGAGAAAATAAATGGAAAATAAGCAGTCTTCATAAACAAAGCAAAAAAGAAGCCAAATAGCAAGTACCAACTTGGAACTAATAACAGCAATGGCAGGACATAAAGAACATTTATATAACCTAACCCACAAGCCTTCGATGTCAATTAACCAGAAAATAAAACACAAAGAAAAACTACATTGTCATGCGGGAATGGAAGAACAGTAAATTTGTTGTTTTATTTTCTTTTGTAAATATATAATAATGACGATATTTTGAATCACGTGTTATACGTGTCCATACTGTTGGAACGGCGTAAGAATATATATATTTAAAAAAAATGAAATATTTGTTTACAAACATTTAAGATTCTCAATAAGTCTTTGCAAGTTAAACACTTAGAAGAAGTAAATGCAATGATTGGAAAATAAAATAATATAGGCGGATTAATCACGACATGTTATCGAAGGTCCATGCAGTCATGTTTTTCTCAGTTTCGTCTGATAGACATGTACGTCCACTCAGGGTCAGCTGACATATCGTTGACTTCAGCTCCTTGTGAGAACAGACGACACACTCCATCATCAGCAGACTGGTCCATGTAGTTGGCGCCACTACAGGCGGCATCCTCAGTACACTTGCTGGCACAGTCGAAGCTGCTTCTCACTGCCACCTCCCTCGACATCTGAGAGGTGTTTCTGATGGTACCAGGAAGCAGATTGAATGTACGCATTCTCTGCCCTATTTTGACGCCTGAATAAAAGAACATAAACAATTAACTGATCCTTTGTTGTGTGACACGTTATACCAGCGACATGCAGCGGGATCTGGTTTATATAATAAAATTATCATACATGAATCCAGGTATAATCAACAACTCGTTTATATCCTTCATAGGTTGGATGTTTAAGCCTATATTTAAAGAGCTATATGGGTGTACTTAAAGGGTTAAATCATAATTTTTAATGAGAATAATAAGACAGCATAACCGTTTTATCAATATCTAACAGCTGAGGTCAAACACATAAAACAAATTAAAAAATAAAAAAAGACTAAAGCACATCACCAAAGCATATGCAACAAGTTATAACACAAAAGGTTTGAACTTACATTAGTACATGTACAAATGCAAAATATAATTGGAAATTATAATTAAAGAAAACAACCATTGGACATAGGTGACGCTATCATTTAGCATCCATTTCGGATCCAGTGTTTATGAAAGGTGTTCTGTTCAATGTATTCTATATACGCTACCAATACAATATGTGTATTTCAAATATATATACATTTAATTAAATAAATGTTTACCCCCACACATCCACCCACACTCGCACACACGCACCACGCACTCACGCCCGTCCGTACGCACGCACGCACGCACGCACGCACACTACTTCGCAAAAGTGTATCTCTTAGAGCCCTCATTTTAATAAATTGCCGTTATCAGTTTAAGTATCTCCCTCTATTTAAAATTTACATTATTCGCAGCATCCTAGTGATCCGGCACTTTTCATTGTCACTGTCTTCAAACATCAAACAGTGTGGGAGTGGTTGATTTCTCAGTTGTGACCCTACTTATACGAGCTATGCATGTGTGTTTGTGTGTGTGTGTGTGTGTGTTACCTATTTTATTTTTAAATCTTTCTGTGTTACAGCACACATATTGCCACTCCATTTTTTTGTTTAATCCCACCTCTCTCAAAACATTATGTTTCCTCATTTTTAGGCGCAGGTAGAATTGTCATCATCGTCTTTTTCAAACTTGCAACACGCCATTATAGTTGAGCCCCATCTAGCGACAAGTTTGAGATAGTGTTGTTCAGTAAAGGTCTAAATTATTTCTATACTGGTTTCCCGCAACTTTATCGGTATAAAGCAGCGTATAGTTTGAAATTGTTTTCAAATGAAGTATTGAACGTCAACCAATCAGTTGCTCACGTTGACTGAGGCCACGCAGTTTCGAGCATGCGTGCTGTGCTTATCCGGTATAATCCAGCGGTCGTTGCGGAAATCTCATGAATATTCAATAGCTATAAATATCAACCTCACTGTGGGCATGATTTGTCTTAAATCAGTTATTTTCAATAATAGGAAAATTGCTCTTTTGTGGTTTTGTTTGTATTCAAAACATGTATGTTAAGTAGCACTTTCATATAAATGAACCAATATATCATGAACAAAACTTTTGTATTGCAATAAACAGCTTGAGTTCGGGGAGATTAGTGTGTGTTTGGAGCTCACCATGTCGAACATTAATCTTGTATATGTTTCCACGTTCCTCAAATTATTCAGATTTTCTTTTGCATGGGTTGTTGAAAAGGTCTCACTAAACAGTTATTTCCCTTGCAAGTCAGGTAAGGAACTTTCTGGAGCTTAAAAAAAAAATCTGTGTTATTCGGTTCTTGTTTATTTCTTAAAATGTGCAAATATTTTCTATTTTTTTGTTGCAGGTGACACGAATGGGACAAGTTCATGATTTCATACAGGTTAGAATATGCCTGAATGTTTTTGAGCCCAGATCTGAGAATCTAATACTGGGTAGTGAAACATTTGAAAATGTCAGTGAAATGGTCAAATTCAAGAGGGTCTCTTCAAACTATTGATATAAAAAAAGGCTATATCTGGAGATCAATCACAAGTTCCACAACATTCGTTCTCTCAAATACACTTTTATTCTGTGTATTAAACACATTTGGCTAGCAAACGGTCCCATATCTGGAATAAAACACCGATTCAGTTTTTCAACATTTCGCGTCATTCATTCACACCATGCGTATTTTGAAATAAACATCTGTCAAAACCACATCTCTACCTAACCTCTGTGCTCATACTCTTCAAAGAAATAATCCTGACAAACACAGTAAAATACTTACTATTCATGACAACAGACATACTACTTTAACCTCAGGTTCGATTTAACAATGAAATAGAAACTAATATTGAAAAAAACACATGCAAACTAGAAACTTTGGATTCATTCAAGGAACTATTTCAGCACCCTACGACCCGGAAGTACTTCCTGACTGGTCTGACACCTGCAGACAATTCTCAAGTATTTGCATCTGTGTGATCAAGATCGATTCAGGACGTTTCGGCACCAAACCATTTCGACACCTAGACGAATCGGCACCTAGACGTTTCGGCATCAAACTATTTCGGCATCTATTTTAATTTTTACCCTAGACATTTTGGCACACATTTATATTTGAGTATTATAATGAAGTAAAGAAGTAAAGAAATTAAATATTTTATATAAATCACTTGTAATTCATTTAAAATGCAAAGTTTATTGCCTTAACCATGTTAACGGCAACTTTGAAGCGGTTTTGAGCTTGAATACAACTAAAACATAAACATAAATAGAGCCCATATGATAATCACTTGTAAAATGTAAGTAAATATGACTTTTATATTATATTGTATCATGGTCACTGAAATTCCCTTTGTAATAGCTCAGGTGTAAATCGTTTAATTGAAAATACTTGAATATGTTCCCTTTAACATGTATAATAATGTATACCTAAGACCAAATAAAAACTTATCTGTATTCATACAGTATCTTTTAATTCTTCACTTTACCTTCCTGTCATCTCCATCGACGACTGACAGGGTAAGTGACTTGAACAGAGCCTCCACAAACTAATCCATTATTAAAAATCGTCTACATATAACGCATGCGTCATACTTTTCTTGTTTATTATTATACGACGACAAAACTATAAAAACACTAGAGCAAAGTCGTACTAATATCCGTACTTCGCTGTCATGTACAGCTCATAGTCAACCACTCTGTCAAATATGAACATCTTCAACAAGGACTTCAGATTAAAGAAACAATAAAAAGAACAGGAAATTTCAGTAACAGATTTGAAAATGTATCTGTAACGTTCATTTTGGTGATTTTGACATTTTAACCTTTTTTATATATCTTTATTGACATCTGCATGATCTGGGCCCAGTGGTTAGACCATAGAACCCCAACATTCGTTGTCATGTGTACATTTCAGGTAACCTTTATACAAAATAGATATGAGTTACATGCAAAATAAAGACAGGAACTTATTCAATCAAGAACAAACACAAACTTGCTTTGGAAAACGGTAAAAAAATGCAGGTTTAAACAACAAAAATCGTGTAATGACGTCATACCTAAAACTGAATGGTTTGACCACTTTTAGCTAAAACTGAATGGTTAGACCACTTTAAGAATTTACTTTAATGACATTGAAAATTGCGATGCATTAGTAAACTTGTTATAAGAAAATGATATAAAAGACGATATATTTAATAACCCTTTTTCTATTGTAGAATTGCAAAAAAAGCGTAGACGATTTAAAATTAGGGAAATCGAATGGCCCTTACGGAATTTTTTCTGAAATGATAAAATATAGTTTGATGAATCCTTTACCTTTATATAAGAGAATTCTTGATACTGGGTCCTTCCCATCTATATTGGGGCAGAGCATTTTGTGTCCACTACACACATCTGGTTCATTGAGTGAACCAAAAAATTATCGAGGTATTTCACTGATTGCTACACTTAATAAAGTATTAACTGGAATGATGTTTAACAGAACAACATGGGCAGAAAGTTTTAATAAAACTGATGAAGCACAATCAGGATTTAGGACAGGCTACACTACTATTGACAGTTTATGCACTCTTCAGACAATTATCCAAAACTACTTAAGCAAAATGGGTGGACGTTTTTATTGTTTGTTTGTAGACTTTTCAAATACATTTAATAATTTAGAGTTATTGAATAGTCTGACTAGGATAGGAGTATGTGGTAAATTTCTTAAACTATTGATGGCAATGTACAAAAGCCTTTCATATAGTATTTGTGTAGGTAAGGACAATTACACACCGTTTTTCGAGTGTAATATTGGCTGCAGACAACGTGGTAAATTAAGCACGATTATGTTTAATCTTTTTATTAATGACTTAAAAGATGAGCTTCAGCAATCATGTACAAATGGAATTCAGGTATCCAATGAGGTTGATGATATTTTTGCTATTTTATATTCTGATGATATGGCTGACTGTGCCGATACTATTGGATAATTAGAGTCACAAATAAATGTTATATCAACCTTTTGTAATAAAACAGGTATTTCCATCAATCTCAAAAAGACACAAAGGTAATTGTATTTAGAAATGGTGGTTGTCTGAGAGGCAATGAACTTTGGACTTACAATGGAACTCTGATTGAAACAGTTTCGTGTTACAAATACATGGGAATCTTCATGACATCTAAACTTATCTGTTCAAAGGCAAAAAAAACATTAGCAACACAATGTAGGAAAGCTATTACCTCTATGCACAAATTACAACGAAATGTTGGTTATTTTGATTATTGTGAACTTTTTAAATTATATGATTCAATGATTATTCCCATCTGAACATATGGCTCTGAAATATGGGGATATGAATATTCTTTTCAAATTGAAAATGTCCAAAACCAATTTTGCAACAGATATTTAAGGCTGTATAACAATACATTCCACGCGTTTGTAAAAGGCGAATGCGGTAAGTTTCCATTATTTGTAAATTATTATTGTAGATGTATTAAGTATTTGATACGACTTTGCCGATTAAATAATAATAGATATCCAAAACAGTGCTATATTTTGCTAAGCAAACTTGATGAAGCAGAAAGAACAACATGGGCTACCCATGTACAAAAACTTGCTTTTAGATATGGTTTTAGTATTACATGGATTTCTGAAGACATTGGAGATGAACATATGTTTTTATCAGTTTTTAAACAGCGATTATTAGACTGATCTCTTCAAAACTGGCATGCGGATGTCAGGTAAAGCTAGACATTATCAACACTTTAAGTCACGATTAAGTGTTGAAAAATACCCTACTTTAAACATTCCACTTAAATTCAAAATTGCCTTTTTCAAACTAAGATGCTCAGCACACAGTCTTAGCGTAGAAATAGGACGACAAAATAATATACCGTATGATGACAGAAAATGCATTTCGTGTTCTTCTGACGATGTCGAAGATGAACATGATGTTATCATTAAGTTTACATATTATACAGAATTACGTCATCACTATTTAAATGTTAATCTGAATATAAACAATTCAAATTTGAATTCGCTTTACAATTTAATGAGAATTACAAATAAAAATCAACTATATCTGTTATGCAAATATGTGAATGAAATTTTCGTTCAAAATATTTATGCTATACAGTAACAATAAACCAGTTTAACTGTGTTATATATCATGATGTACCTATTACGTTGTCCAGTTGTATCACTCGTTTCCAGAAAATGTATCTCTACATATATTACTGTATTAGTTGTATTATGGGCCGGAGGCCTCTATTACTGAATACACATTTGTCATTGTAATTGTATATATATATACTTTTATTAGTTTCTTTCGATATTGTTGCCACTGACCGTGCCTAGGCGGTACCCTTATTGTCAACCCTTTTATGTTTGTGATGTCACATACATTGCCTCCTATTTATTCTTGTTGGTTTCGATTCGTTTCGGTTGACTGTTCAATTGTTATATCTATGTGTTATATCTACTTGTAGAGAAATTATCGTTTTAATGAAATTGCAAATGTAACAGACGACGGTCGACGGTTGGTTTGGTTGGTGGGTGTTTTACGTCATTTTCAGCACATCTGAGGCATTATTTGACTGTATAACTCCCGATATCCTTAAGAATCGGCACGTTCTCACTTAAATTCTGAAAAGTGGAACCCTTGGAAGCAGCAAAAACAAACAAGTGAGAAAGCTTTATTGATTCTGTTCATGAGAGGTAATATAAGGTGCTACACCTCTCACGTCCTCTAACACCGGCCTAAGCGATATTCTACTTTAAAGCCACAAAAAGTGGGCTTGCTAATTTCAAAGTACTAGTAAGTAATGACACTAATGATTTGTAGTCGGAGTGACTTTTACCACCGCTGCTACACAGCACTAAACAAACGCTAGTGTGAATGAAAATAAATAATGAAAAATGAATCACCTGTACAACACTGCCTGATACTGCCACCTGTGACTCGATCTATTGTTTTCAGACCAAGATTTATTAACTCAGACAATCCCTTACACATTTCGAAATCAATTTTCTGTTCTAAGAATTTATTGTATAATGTACCTAGCCCAATTTTTTTAAAGTAGGCAGACCAAAGCGTTCGCTCCTGGAGCCGCCATTTCTACCGGTGTTTCCTTCAAAACCTATTCCGATAAAAAGTCTACTTAACGACGACTTGTAGTTTGCACAAGACAACTTACGAAATGCACATAACCACTTAGAAAATGCACAAGACAATTAGAATATGCACATAACAACCTACGAAATGCACATAACAACTTACTAAATGTACATAACAACTTACGAAACGCACATAACAACTTAGAAAATGCACAAGACAACTTAAGAAATGCACATAACAACTTACGAAATGCACATAACAACTTAGAAAATGCACAAGACAACTTAGAATATACACATAACAACCTATGAAATGCACATATCAACTTACGAAATGCACAAGACAACTTAGAATATACACATAACAACCTACGAAATGCACATATCAACTTACGAAATGCACAAGACAACTTAGAATATACACATAACAACTTACGAAACGCACATAACAACTTAGACAATGCACATAAAACTTACGAAATGCACACAACAACTTAGTAAATGCACAAGACAACTTAAAAAATGCACAAGACAACGTAGAATATGCACATAACAACCTACGAAATGCACATAACAACTTACGAAATGCACAAGACAACTTAGAAAATGCACATAACAACTTACGAAATGCACAAGACAACGTAGAATATGTACATAACAACTACGAAATGCACATAACAACTTACGAAAAGCACATGACAACTTAGAAAATGCACATAACAACTTAGAAAATGGAAAATGCACATAACAACTTAGAATATGCACATGACAACTTAATCAATGCACAGGACAACTTAAACAATGCACATCACAACTTAAACAATGCACATCACAACTTACGAAATGCACATAACAACTTAGGAAATGCACAAGACAACTTAGAAAATGCACATAACAACTTACGAACTGCACATAACAACTTACGAAATGCACAGGACAACTTAGAAAAGGCACATAACAACTTACGAAAATCACAACTTAAAAAATGCACATAACAACTTAGAAAATGCACAAGACGACTTGCAAAATGCACTAACAACTTAGAAAATGCACATGCCAACATCGAAAAAGCACATAACAACTTACCTAAATGCACATAACGACTTAGAAAATGCACAGGACAACTTAGAAAATGTACATAACAACTTACGAAATGCACATAACAACTTACGAAATGCACATAACAACTTAAGAAATTCACATCACAACTTAGAAAATGCGAATAACAACTTAGAAAATGCACAAAACGACTTACAAAGCGTACTGCACAAAATGCAAAAGGCCAACAGAAGGCAGCCGAGGCTTTCCATACAAGAGGCCCAAGTGGGCCTGTAGACGCTCTACGGGGTATGATGTGATTCAAAAACATAAACATGATAGAGGCCAACCTAAGAAACATGTTTCCTATATATAACTCTATGTAAACTTTAGGTTATCGTGGCGGACATTATGAATATTTGACGATAACGAAAAACACAAACTTGATAGAGGCCCACCACAGGAACATGTATATGACATTTAACTAGAATGGAATAAGTGGTAATATGTCGTTTGATAAATGTCCTTAAATTTGACCTAAGTTTAGCCATGGTGGCTATCATGGATGACTGGAGGCCCAAAAAATACAAGTCTGAGGGGGACTAACCCAAAGATCATTGTGATTAAGTTCAATCAAAATCCTTTAAGTGGTTTCAGAGAAGATGTCATTTTTAACGGTTTCCTATATAACTCTATGTAAATTTGATACAGGCTAACTCAAGGAACATGTTTATGATATTTCACAAGAATGGAATAAGTGGTTTCGGAGGAAATGTCGTTTGAAATTTCCTTAAATGTGACCTATTTTTTGCCATGGCGGCCATCTTGGATGACTGGTAGCCGCGAAAAACACAATTCTGAGGGGGACTATCCTAAAGATCATTGTAATGAAGTGTCATCAAAATCCTTTTAGCGGTTTATTTCTAGCCTTTTCCTATATAACTCTAAGTAAACTTTGAGTCGTCTTGGCGGCCATTTTGATTATTCGACGATAACGAAAAACACAAACTCGATAGAGGCCAACCCAAGGAACATGTTTATGGTATTTTGCAATAATGGAATAAGTGGTTTCGGAGATGTCGCTTGAAATTTCCTTACATTTTACCTAGTTTTAGACATGGCGGCCATCTTGGATGACTGGCGTCCACGAAAAACACAAATCTGAAAGGGACTATCCCAAATATCATGGTGATTAAGTTTCATCAAAATCTTTCAAGAGGTTTCAGAGAAGATATCATTTTTAATATTTTTCTATATAACTCTATGTAAACTTTGTCTCGCCGTGGTGGCCATTTCGATTATTCGACGATAAAGAAAAACACAAACTTGATAGAGGCTAACCCAAGGAACATGTATATGATACTTCACAAAAATGGAATAAGTGGTTTTGGAGGAGATGTCGTTTGAAATTTCCTTAAATTTGACCTAGTTTTAGCCATGGCGGCCATTTTTGATGACTGGCAGCCGCAAAAAACACAAATCTGAGAGGGACTATCCCAAAGATCATTGTGATTTAAGTTTCATCAAAATCTTTCAAGCGGTTTCAGGGAAGATGCCATTTTTAATGTTTTCCTATATAACTCTATGTAAACTTTAAGTCGCCGTGGCAGCCATTTTGATTATTCGACGATAACGAAAAACACAAACTTGATAGTGGCCAACCCAAGGAACATGTTTATGGTATTTCACAACAATGGAATAAGTGGTTTCGGAGGAGATGCCGTTTGAAAATTCCTTAAAGTTGACCTAGTTTTAGCCATGGCGGCCATCTTGGATGGCTGGCGGCCATGAAAAACACACAAGTAACTTTGTGATGAAGTTTCATCAAAATCCTTCAAGCGGTTTCAGAGGAGATGTCGATTTTATAAAATTGCTAACAGACGGACGGACAGACAGACAGACAGACGGACGAAAAGTGATCAAATATGCTCGCCTAAAAACGATAAAGCTGTATGTTTTCATTGTTTGATGCTAAGAGATGGACATACAATGCAAGTTGTGAGAACTTGTTTGTATCATGTTCAATCTCTCGCAAATGTGTGTATAAAACACATACAAATCCATGTCAGATAAAAAATGAAATATTTCCAGCGGGTTTATATTGTGCGAGATCAAAACCTGGTGTTTGGGGCTTGAAACACATCAAAACCGCAGACCTACGGCCCATGGTATTGATGATCTGCAATGGTTTAGTAATCTCAAAATACTAGAGATCAGGTAGTTATATAAGAGAAAATTAGAATTTGGTATATGTCATACATTGAGAGATGTATTATTAATTATAAGAACATATCACATTAAATTGACCGATGAAAGGTATTCAAACAGTTCGTAGACAACACGTATTTTGATCTCTTATATGTACGGTTAAAAGATTAATGGATACAGCCACTGAAGTGAATAGCAGGCCTAGATGTGTGGTTATAATATATCGATGTTAACAGGTCTAACTAAGACCCGGAATACGTCAAAATTAGCATTAGTTTATTTCTGTACGAGATAGAAATAATATACGAGTCTACTCGTATTTTCTCTCGTATTTACATTTTATTGAAAAGCTGTCAGCACATGTTTTATTTTGAAGTTTAACAAGTGTATAACAAGTCAATTATTCAGTTCACTAATCGGCTCAGTGCTTCTATTAAGTTGTTCATATTACACGATCCTCAGGATAACACACACTAAACGTTTCTTATTTTTGTATTTTAGCATAGATGAGCATAAGGACAGAAGCAACGAAGCATTTTAGTTATAACAAACTAAAATATGACATAAGAAGTAACATTTGTTTAGGGTTTAGATGAAGTTTTCTGTAAATACGGGACTTTTAACACACCGTGTTGTCATCAGCTTTCAACAAAAATGGCGATGCAGTGAAATTATGAAATAATTATGCATTGAACGCTGTAAAAGCATACAAAATTGCTCGTTGTTTATGATATTATCGAGACCCGTCATTGTAAAAATACTGAAACGCTTAATCCACCGATTCAGGGTGTTCCAGCGACTTTTTGCTCAGGCTTCTAGTGAAATCTTGCTACTTAATCGGTCCTGATGAAGACGATACCAATATGTTGCAATTCTACAGATTAGCGAATAAATAGAGAAGAAAGAAGCATGTGTATTATACATTAAATCTATTAATTTATTAAAGCTGTACTTAGTGTACGTTTGATGAGGTCAAGTTTTGACTTTTTCATTATAGTATTGTGGTAATCTGGCTGCCACACGATGTAGAAAACGAATAGTATGACCGTATTATTGCTTTTATTATGGTCCTCTGATTTGGCCAAGAAGTTTGTGAAGCACTTGTAGCATGGTCGGTGACATTTCCTTTGATGAATGCAGAGCATTAAATGGTTTAATTTAGGGTAACTAAAGGGGCTACGCCCATCTCGGTGTTTAAATAAGCCAACTCGCTGAGACCAGACTCTATCTATTACTTATTGCCGTATTAGATAATATTTTCGTTAGGAACGGAACTACTGTTTATAGACAAATTATTGGCATCCTTCACCAGATGGATGGCCTTTTATACAAACGTTTGGGTAATACTTTTCCCATATTGATATAAGAGCCTATTTGATATTATAAACAGATAAATAACCTAAATAATGTGTTGCTGAGCTGTAATGCAACGGTTCCTTTAAGCATTAAAACACTGAAAATTAGTTAAAAATCAGAATATCATAAGTAATTGGTATGATTTGTCATTAACCATGATATTTGCTCCATTTTGTCCTATATTTCAAAAAATACGAATATAAGATGAGGAGCCGACAATATGCAATTATCAATGTTTGCCCTCTCCAACCCCCACCCCAACACCACATGTGTGTGTGTGTGTGTGTGTGTGTGTGTGTGCGTGATTAGCATGTTGCTCCTATAGATGGTACTGGGACAATATAATTGTAGATTTTTCTAATTCTCTGGATTTATCTGCATTACTCTATAACGTATGTTTGCTCTGTCGTCAATATTGAATATTTAACAATTAGCAAAAACAAGACTTAATAGAAGTCAAGGAGAGGGATATGCACATAGGACATTTTTGTAGTCTGACCGCTCCAAGACGGTACCCCTGTGCTGTTACATTTATGTTTGTGGTATCGCATAATCGGTTTCTATGTATCCGTGTAATTGTTGCTGGTTTTATAAAAGTATGTTTGGTTGACTCTGTGAATGCTAGATGTCCCGCTTTAGGTTTCTTTTTTTTGTTTGTTTCAATTTTAAAGCTAGGGCTTGGTACATAATAATTACTCGAAGAATATAGTATAAGTAATATTCAAACGTCATTTATGTGTTGAATTTCATTCAACTATTAACGGAAACATTACACGTGTTATACGACAAACTGCTTACCTGAAACACGCATTCCACGTAGCTGTATGGCGTCTATTTCCACCCACGTACCTGCCACAGAACTGTCAATATCTATCCGGATGATATTTGTCGGCGTGTCTATATGCTGTTAAGACAATACTGTTTTACTTTTTTATTTGTGTCTCGTTCATGTTTATTTTTATTTATTTATGACTTGTAATATTTATTCATGGAAACTAAAGATTGCCGTGAAATCAGGTACAAGCATTTGTTATATATATATGATATATGTACATGATATATGCAATAACATAAAAAGAAAGCAGATTCAATAGGTATGCAGATATAAATGAGTTATTTTTATACATCCCCGTGATGTTGATGCTATGAACATCGTCATTGATTAGTCATCATTATGCTATTTTAATGAATAAGGTTATAATGAAAGGAGATTGTTTAACCGTTAGTATATTGTTTATAACAATATATGTTATGCGAGATCTGCCATGTTGTCAGTTTTTCAAAACTGATGATCTCTGCTCGAGTAAAGCTTTTTCAATCCAAATATAGAAATGTAAAAGATAATGATAACACAGACCTTTAGTAATGGTGAGAATATCCTGGAAGGTTTTATATCCTCTACTCTACCACTTGAACACGTGTACAATGGGAGTATTTCCTCATGACACGTGTCTAGGTTTAGGATTACTGCTGACACTCTTTTTACTCCTCCAGCGTGAAATGTCTCGTATATATCAATCGTCGTTACTAGAACCTTTTCTTCAAAGTAAACCTGTCACAATTAGCATTTGTAATAGCATAAGTACACGAGTACAGGGTATATGTCAGTAGACTGTTCAGATTTTCTTTTCTTTTTGTCTACTTAACATATATAATAGATCGAACTGTAATAACTGGCAGAGGAACACGTCTGTTATCGTCAGAGCTTGTTAGTACATTCTAAATGTTAAACGTAATTATTACTCGGAACAAATCGATATTCCATTTTTGGATAAAACGATCTACTACTCTTTTCTTGGAGACTATGCAAAAGGTTTTAAAATCGATATTAACTGGATTATCCAATGCATTCTTAGTTATCAAAAAACTTCTTAACACACCGCGCCCAAGTGTTTACACCTGTTTTATACGATTCAACTAAATCTTTATACATAGTTGAATGGTTATCGAGGCAAAAGTTAACGGACGAACGGACGAAGGCCAAGTCGTCATCCCATTAAAACTGATAATGCTCATGCAGTCTTTAGAACACCGCATCATTACAAAGTGGAATAAAAAGTGTTTACAACTGGGTAATATAATACATCGATCAACTAAATAGCCTGTTGTTGCTTATTAAATCAACCGTAACAACTGAAATTACATACCTGCTAAATCTACTTTGCCGTTTGGCAATATATAAATATCGCATTCATGAGAGACTGATTGTAAGAATGTTCACCCTGAGGATATGATTATCGCCCGAGACAACAATGCATAATTTCTTTCTATCTGACGCGAAGGTGATATTACAAATTGATAGTAAATCGCAGGGTGATAGTAAAGAAGTATCGCATGCGCAGCATTGATGCGCGTTGGTGTGCGTACTGTCCCGGCGAAGTAGTAAATGGCAGTAGACATGGTAGAAGACAAATGCCAAAAATCACCTTATCGCAGTTTATATTGGGTGTATGCATTACTTCCGATTGTAATATATATTTAAATAGTGTTTAAGATACCACGTACATTATATATATTATATTGACCTAGCTGTTATGTTAACGTTGTCCTTGCTATTAATTGGGGAACTATTACCGTCAGGTACTGATTTGCGTCAGTTGTTCTTTGGGCCCAAGCTCCATATATATCACCATAATTCGGGTACACATCAGGCTTTCCAACTATCTGTCTCGCTGCCCAACTGTATAAATATAAACGGTTATAAAAAGGCTCAAAAGTCTGCTTATCAAGATATTGCTTTGTTTAATTATGTTTAATATATGAATCTTCTTATAAAAACATACAAGGCACATATACTCTCGCACTCGTCCACAAAAATAATGTACATACAGAGCAGTACAGCACCATCTTAACTGGCCGATCTTATTAGTATGAACTACGTAAATCCATACATTATTATTAACAACCCATACATACCATTAGTATGAACAACGTAATCATGGTAATCCATACATCATTATGAACAACCCATACATACCATTAGTATGAACAACGTAATCATGGTAATCCATACATCATTATGAACAACCCATACATACCATTATTATGAACAACGTAAATCAATACATACCGTTATTATAAACAAAGTAAATCAAAACATACGATTATTATGAACAACATAAATCCATACATTATTATGAACAATCTAAATGCATACATACCATTATTATGAACATACATACCATTATGATGAACAACGTAAATACATACAGGTATTATTATATTATTATACCATAACTTTGAACTTTGTTGTTTTTTCAACACATATTAGCAATTTAATTTTTGATGTTTTGGCTTTGTTTATAATACAAAGGCGTGTATGTTATATCAGACCGCAGCGGTGGCTTAGTAGTAGAGAGTCTACCTAGCATTCGGCAGTTCATGTGTTCAATCCATGGGTTCGATCCCCGGTCGGGTCAATGACTTTATACAAATGGTTCTAGATGAGCATTTGCTTGAACATTCGGCAAATAAAGGGTAGTGATAGCAAGTCTCGGTCCGGTGTCAGTATAAAGTGACTAGGCGGGGCATCATATATTTATTAAAAAGACATTATTTATTACGCTTTGCTTAGCAGAGTAATTAAATGTTTTACTTATATTTTAATATATTTATTCTATTGTAAAATTCACAATATCTCGCACATATTTTTGGCATTGTTCTTGTTAAAAATATACTGACACATGCATACGAAGAACATTTTTTTCTTCACAAATGGCGTACACACAATTAATTTTTTATTTGAAATGGTAGCCGAAATTTTGATCAAATTTCGTCTACCTTGACATTGACCAACTTACAAAATATTAAGTGTGTTTTTTTCATTCTGGATATGCTCGTGTTATATTCATTACACAACATATGCTAATACACATATGTGCGACATTGAATAAGTCATTTGTCCAATAAATTAACGATATATGTTTATAATTTACACTTAAATAGCACCTAGACTAACAAAGAGGTATGCTTAATTACGGGGAGAATAAATGGTCCGTAAAGACACAAAAAAAACATCTAACAAGTGTATACTAAATGTAAATATAACATTACGTGTAATATAGAACCATTTTACTTCTGCTTATACTACCGTAAACTTGCATACTCAGGGTTGTCAGAAAAAGGAAACTTACCCTTTATTGTCATACTGTGAGGAAACATTTCTAACACTGGATACCCACTGACAAATCACCTCGCCTGGTCTCTGTCCGGAATCTGTCCAAAACAATAAATAGTTTAAATGTCAAAACAGTAACGATAACGTAAAATACAAACTTGTTTTATGAGTAGGGCAAAGAATGTATCACATAACTATTACAATATGAAGTTAGCCAACATTACGTATAAATCTGTATGAGTCTGAAACAAATTCTCGAAATCATTAATGGCAGTATGTTCTTACGGTTTTGTTTCACTTGAAACTACCTCCATAATTTCCATAACTCGAGAGCCTTACGATGACAGACAACACACAATACATTGGAATAAGTCAATACATTTTCGTTGGACGTTATTGGAGTTCTCCGTGTTTTAAGGACATTAAAATGTATACTATATTTCTACCATAAGTTCTTCTAGACATCTGACGTGTTATTTTCAACCAATAGTTATATAAGACATAAGGATGCTTATTTTTCGTTTAATTCAAGACTACCGTTTAAACAAATATTATTATAGTAATACTATTTGAAAACTTTTTGGTTTACTTAAACACGGTTGTAGCACAATGTCCTAGCCACTGTGCCACTGTACTTAGCTACTAACAGTTAGTAAATGAAACACAATTAAAGTACATACACCCCCTGTTAATCCGTATCATAACTGATTATGCACGGGAGTTTCCTAAGACTGTCAGTGATGCGGTGGTTAATCATCTGAACATCTGTTATTTTTTTACCTCAAAACTTAGTTTTCTGGACATTTCTGGAAAACTATGAATTCTGGGAGTGAAGAGGTATTGCCATAATTGTGGAGACTATTCGCCGAAAAGTCTTATGGGTAATGTATGCAAACTATGATGCAATCACCATGGAGTTAACCTGAGGCTACACATGTCGATGTCCAAATGTGGGGCATGACTGACTGCCGAACGGTAGTCTGGGTAATCTTCTAGTATAATACTGAGCGCACGGGATTCAAGAGTCAGGGTCAGAGTTGGCTGTTGCATATGGATCTCCTCGATCTTAGGCAGGGTATGGGATAAGGATATCCGCCATTTTACCGGGGCTAGATATTTCCATCTCACCCTAGGGTCGGGATAAAATTCACGCGCGCCAACATACGGTATGCAGGAAAATATGCAAAACGTAAGTAGCTGGCGGCGTCAACGTAAAACATGTATCTGATATGCAAGAAAAAGAATCTATCATGGGTATTCGGTTCAGATAGGGAATTCCAACCCTCGTTATAAGTATTTTAATCGGAACCTCGGCAGAGCCTCGGTTCCGATAAAACACTTATACCTCGGGATGGAATTCCCTATCTTCACTGGCTACCCATGAAAGATTCTTATAAACTATACTCGGGAAGCTAGTAGTAGGGACTGCGTTCAGAGTTACAAAATAATTTGAGCAATTGAACATTTAAAATTCTAAATTACTATTTTACGTTGTGGATCTAAGACAATGTAAGGCATTTAATAATAACGACTATGTCTGTAGTTAACAAATGGAAGTACTGAAAACCAATATGTGTATATAACACGATGTTCATAGCGTATTATGAATATGTAACTTTTCGGACAGTTTAATATATACCAATAACTTATGCAAATCACAACGCGAAGTCCGGCATGTAATACGACCCCATGTGGCTACACCGTTTAAGTGTTTTGATATTTAATAATATGTACATTTATATAAACTGTTTGTGACTTTTCATAGCGGTGTCTTTGTCTATTTCGAGCAATGTTTTGCTGACGTAAACAAGAGAGTCAGAACTGAATAGTTGACCAGATGAAAGCAGGGCTAGCTGTTGAAGAATTTTGCAGAGGTTATGAAGCCTGCGTATCACAAGTAACATTCAAAATACTAAATTAAAAAGAGAAACATATCCTAAAGGTGATTAAACAATTCTCAGAAAGCTCTCCGTGCGACGAATCAGTAGTGTTATTTTTACTGGTCCTTTGGGACCAACGAGCCCGATATAGGTGGCTTTGAAGTAGAATACCGTTTAAGCCGGTGCTAGGGGGCGTGAGAGGTGTTGCTTCTTACATTACTTCTCATGAACAGACTCAATAAAACCGAGTCTGCTGCTTTATTCTCTAAATTGTGTTTGTTGCTCTCACATGATCACCTTTATCAGTATTTATGCAGAACCTTTAAAAGCTGGAGTAGTGGAATCACATATTTTAAATTAAAGTAAGACAACAAACGTATTTGAGAATGTACCGTCGATCTCTGTATATCAATATCGGGCTCAGCGATCTCCAAAGATCGGAATGAATAATAGTTCTGATTGCAAGCAGGGGGGGACGTATTACCTCCACCACACTGCGCAGGCAACGCTACTGTGATATGAAGTGAGAAATTTGGAAATCGTCGAACACGAGAAATACAAGAAATATTGCAGTTTCGGTTTGATTGTTAATGAACGGTAGTGAAAAATGCTTGCTACCGCCCACGCCCTCTAGCCCTTGGTTGAGCAGAACTCAATATTTAAAATTTCAACAGTAGACAATTTTATTAAACAGACGAACAAATGAACATAGTTGAAAGTTCATTAATGTGTAAAAAAAATAAATAAAAAAAATACATAAATAAATAAAACCAAGAAGCACCAATACTGGTGCGAACGACGGATTGCGAATTGCAAACTCTTACCACAAAAATCTAAAATAAAAAGGGAAAAAGATTTGGTAAAAGGCATGAGAGTTATGTTGCGTGTAACACAGATGATGAACTTGTGTGCCAAGTTTCAAAGATTTGTGTCAATAGGTTGTTTTAATATAACTGTACATTCAAAAGTTTAACCAAAAATCTAAGTGGGAAAGGGGGATAATTCTAGTAAAATGCATGACAGAGTTATGATGCTTGTCACATATGGTTGTGTAATGATGATTAATATGTATGCTAAGTTCAAAAGCTTCGTCAAATGTTGTTTGAAATATGACTGTGCATTCAACAATTTAACTGAACAATCTAAGTAGAAAAGGGAGATAATTCATGTAAACAGAGGTATGGTTCTTGTAATATAACATTCTGTAATGATAATGAACATGTGTGTCAAGTTTCAAAGCTTTCGGATAGAAAGTTTTTGAGAAATGAGGAAACATAAAATCAATGGTTTAATCAAAACGTCCAAACACCTAGACGAATGGACGGACGAACAGGACAGACAGACGGAAATCACCAAACCATAAGATTGGATTTGGTTCGCAATCCAACTAAAAAAGCGAACAAAAAAATACTTACCTCCCTCTATCTGCAGAAACACGAGTATCCACAGGTAAGCCCTCATTATTGTTAACTATGTGTGTTTTTCTGTTTGTATGTTTGTTAAAACATTATCATCGGTACGATGTTTAATTTTATTATGTAAAGAAGTCAAAACATAAACACGACTTTAACCAGCAGATGTTAACTACAACTCCGTTCATATTAATTGTATACAAGATACAATTAAATTCAGACATACGTCATCATGTTTCAGGAGAGCATGATATAATTACATTTATTTTGAAATTATGAAACATTGATTGAAAACGTTTTATATTGATAAATCTAGACACTCTGTTTGTATATAGAATTATAAGGAAGTGTTGTTGCATAGTCAAGTTTCGTTATCTAGACATGACGGCGTACACCTTGTTTATATAGATAAGCTGTTAATGGCACCAATTAAGTCTTTTTATAAGAATAAGATAATTTCATATTTAATATCTGGTTTAATTGTGATTCTGCTTAAAATTTATATGTTCGCTTTTACTAGACTGACAGATGAAATTGCAATAATAAGATAATTTCATATTTAATATCTGGTTTAATTGTGATTCTGCTTAAAATATATATGTTCGCTTTTACTAGACTGACAGATGAAATTGCAATAATTAAACTCAAACTTAGGACAAAGTGGATGCCGCGTCATCTCAAATACCCTCATTTCCCCTGGCATAGTCCTAGGAGCTATGCAAGTACACTGTACACTAGCTTCTCTCAAAGAAATTCCATTTGGTACCTTTGATGATATGGATAGAGTATTTTCCATTCGACCGTTTGACATGTTGCCCTGATGCCTTAGTGTTATCTGAAGGTTTTAAATTCATAAACTGTGACTGGCCGATGTTTTATTTGTTTTTTCAGTTCTTCTTACCATTTTTCTCTTTGATGTAGATATATCTACAGAGTGTGACTCTATGATGTTTTATGTGTTTTGTTGGTTCATCTTACCATTTCTCTATTTTATGTAGATATGTCTACATAGTATGACTCTCGGATGTTTTATTTGTTTCGTTTGTTCATCTTACCACTTCCCTCTTTATGTGGATCTGTCTACATAATGTGAATGGCTGATGCTTTATTGTTTTTTTAGTTCAGCTTACCATTCATATATTTTATGTAAATCTATCTACATAGTGTGACTGGCTGATATTTTATTTGTATTTTTTTTGTTCTTCTTACCACTACTCTCGTTTATGTTTGCCATGACAACCGCCCAATTGTCTCACAAAGCTTCGTTAGAATGTAGCGGCCGTTATGGCTAACATGAACGTTTGTTAATGTTTAATACCAAACAACAAATAAGTTAACATTTTGCTGATAGTCCATTTCATTTAAAATCAAAAATGGCATTGAATAATAAAAAAACTGCGTGGTGCATTACATTCATGTTGGTATGAGGGTTGATACTATAGAAGCCTTAACATTCTAAACCTTATGGAAACGCTAGTCCAGACAGCTGAAACGCGCTCAGTATATTGTAAACTTCATCACCAGGCAATTGTTTTCAATTATATTCTGCAGAAGGATCAACATTAATGTTGTATAAACAAACGCAAGCGTATAATATTTAAAACTGTGACAACAATGTGGACTCAAAATGTCCGGTGTTATACTGGTGCTTAGTGTGTTTGTTAATTTCATGAACACACACAAGCGAGTTGTTTGCTCTCTTACTAAAATAGTTTATCAAACTAGCAACATGAATATTTAAATACACGTTTTAAGCTCGTTTCCGCCCATATCTTTTGGCATGTGCATATGAAGTATAATGGCGCATGCCTGACTTATACTTTTGGCGAAATATAAAATGTACTCATTAATTATCAACCATATGTTTTATATTAAATTGGTTGATTTACTATTGTATATCAAATAAGTGTTACAATCCTTAAACTGAAGTGCGGAGGTGTTGTGTGAGGAGGTTGTCAGACGTATCTCTGTAACTGGAACCATTGATAACTCTCTTTGCAGTTGTTGAGCTCAATTATCATGCTTTATTGTATACGCAATTAAACGTTAATGTAGCACTGTGGTCTAGTGGTAGACCTAGGATCGAAGGGTCGTGCGTTCGATTTCCGCCATGATCATATGTGTTGTATCCCTGTCAGTGAGTAAGACATTTTATCTGCATTTGCTTAGTACTCTTTCTACCCAGAAAGGCATAAAAATAGCCTCGGTCACCCGGCCCGCTTCCGATTTCTTCGTTACGCTATGCTTCACGGATCCAGAACCAGGGCCTGGGGAAAATAGGACGTTTAAAATCGCCCTAACGTTCTGGGCGATTTTGGCGAGATTTTAGAGATTCAACGAGACTTTCGAAAAACATATTTTTAAGTCAATTTAATAATAGTTTCTTATTTTTAACTTATGAGAAGCAACAAATGACGTTAAAAAGTTTAACTGATGCATCAACAATTGACGATGTACGTTTATTTACAACATGACGTCACGCAAACGTCGACTTTATGCGCGTGAAAAAAACGCGCAAATAAATTGTGCTAATCGCTAGTGGGCGCTTTAATTGGCCTAATCTGCCCAGACCGATATCTGCAAGTACGACATATGCATGATACGGTCTAGCTGGCTGAGACTAGGCATAAACAGTGATCAAAATAAGTTCAAAGAGTGTCGTTACAATCGATGTAAATGAAATAATTTTAAATTACGTTGACTTGCATATACCCATATGACCCATATTCAACGTATTGCAAAGTTAAAGTGTGCGTGTACTGTACTTATTTTGGTTTCATTGTGGAAAATTAACCATGATGTTATGAAAATACATATGTTTCAAATACATTTTGTTGATTAAACTAAAATGTAATAACCAATGTTTTAGGTCTCATAATTCTGTTCTTATTGAAAATACGTATGCAATAAAAAAGGTTTTGGATTTGTATTGGTATATATGCACTCGTTCTTCAGCGGATAAATATTGCGCTCATTAAGTCATGCAATATTAACACGCTAAACAACTCATATATCCCAATACAAATATAATAACCTATAGATATTGTCTGCATTCCGATAATACTGTCTGCCACACGCCGCCATTTTTAGGATGTTGGATAATTATACAAATTTATAACCAATATGAGGTGTTGTATTTTTGCTACTCATCATCTTGTTAGACCGATTTGCTCTTTTTAGAAATTGCAATATGCTATTTTTCCTAAATTGTTCTCGCAGTTGTGTATTGGTCGTAGAGAAACGTAACTAAACACAATCGCAAAGTAATAGAGATTATTTAACTGCTGGGATCGATTATAGGGAAATCCTTCACGAGTGGTACACGTGTGGTTCTTTTCACGAACGAGCGCACGCGAGTGAGTGAAAAAACAAAGCACGTCTACCATCAAGTGAAGGATTACCCAATAATCAATCCCAGCAGTTAAATAATCTATTTATTACATTTTAAATTACGTTTTTCAAACAAATAATCGCTTTATTGAACGTTATCGGCGGATGACGTCGACGTCAGAAACACTTTGTTGACGTCACGCCTCAACGTCGCAACGTGTTCTGAGTTAGCAACGTTAGTTATTATTGTGTTCTGAGTTAGTTATTAATATTTAACGATTATGAATATGCTTGCACTGAGAAATCCCGATCTTTCACGCACAGAAATGTAATAATATGTCATCTTTGCATTAGAGAGATGTTATACTATTGTGTTTGCTTTGTGCATTGTTAAATCACTCGATTGATTATATCTCCGGATTTAATCGTCCTGAATCTGTGGTATCTAATTTCATTACGCTTGTTTACGCGTTTTAATAATAACTGATAAGGGTTATCCTTTAAAAGCAACAAACACAATCAGGAGAATAAATTAGCAGTTTCATTTTTATATGTAAGAAGCAAAACCTCTCACGCTCACTAGCAGCAGTTATTCTACTTCAAAGCCCAGTGACAACGCAGTATGCCATATTGCTGCAGTATGCCATTTATATAGCTTACATGGCTTACTGCTGCAGAATGGCATACTGTAACGCAGTGCTGCATGTGTAATTTTTCATATGGCAAAGTGCAGCCGTGCTTTGTTAATTGAAATTATGATTACAAATCTCCTATTAAATTATCAAAATAAAGCAATTTGATAAAACTATATATATATAAATGAACATAGTTCATGATTTCGTGTAATAAAACATCAAACAGCCAAATTCTGCGAAATTTCTTTTCTTTAGGTAGAAATCCGGAAACTTATTCAAAACTATGTTAAATTGCAGAACTTGCAATAGTAGAATAGAGATTTATTTTGTTCATAAATGTTGTTTGTTTAGTTAGATACGCACTATGTCATGAAGCGTTTTTTTCTGGAGTGTTTTTTCCATTTGGCATAGTGCGATCCTACATGAGGACTTCGAGTCCGCATACTAATGAGCTAGAAGGTACAAACTATAATATCTGAACAAGTAAACTATTAAGTACAAATCGTTTGGACGTGAACAAATTACTGAAGAAAACAGGCATTTATTGCAATATATAGTTTGGTGAGGATTGGGATGAAGTTAATTAATCGAGGTAGTGAAATCAGATTAACTATCTGTTCAAAGGAGCTTTCGAAATTACAATTAAATAAGACTTAAATCTAGAAAGAAATGTAATTATTGAATTCGTGTAAACTGACCTCTCCTAGAACAAAACGCAGAAACACTTGCTTTTATACCCCCACAAATGGTCGAGCGGTCTGCTGCAGCAATTCTGTGGAGAGAACTACTTCAACACTTCTAGAGATATTGACTTGAAACTTGTGTCAAAACACTGTATTTAGTATAAGCACTCTTGTGGAACGAACTACTTCAACAATTTTCGAGATATTGGTTTCAAACTTGATTTAAATAATCGTCATAAAGTGGAGGTGTGCGTGACATAAATTTGACTCAGTGGTTGTCTTGCAGAGTTATTGCCCTTGGACTTAGCTGAAGTCACTTTATTTTGCTCAAGCCATGTTGCGGAATAACTTCAACAGTTTTCAAGATATTGGTTTGAAATTTGATATCCATAATTGACCCTAAACCAAACTTTAGCAAAAAAGATAAAGTAACGTATATTTTTGAGTAAGTAGGTCACAGTGATCTAGTTTTCAGGGTATGTTCAGTGCTTCTTGAGATATCTGTTGTTCCCTGAGCAAAACACTTTATCCGCATTTGCTTAGTACTGATTCTACACAGGAAGACATCGAGAGAGATTAAAATAAGTTCATAGAGCTTTCGTTAAAATCGATGTAATATAAATAAGTTTAAATTAAAAACCGGCATATAGACTGGCGAAAACCGAACGGGTGTCAACATTTTGGTATTGTTATATATCTCAGCATTACCATGTCCGATCTTCATCAAATTTTAACAGCATCTTCCTCTCATAAGGCACTGACCATATCCTAAGAACGAGGTCACGGGTGTGTTTTTTTCTTTTTTTTTCTGTTATATCTCAGCATTGATTTTCATCAAACTTTAACAGCACCTTCCTGGTCATGGCGGGGGAACCCACGACTTTTCGATCATGGGTCCAACGCTCTACCACTAGACTTTGTTTTGAAACCACGGCTAAAATGATTGATTTCTTTTTTGTTTGACTGATAACTGATATTTCCTTCACTTAATTGACTTACATCAAAATGAGCGATGACAAACTGCAGCAGTCCGTCGTTACGTATCAAATATCTGCTGCATTACGCCATCTTAAAAATCATATGCAGCACTGCATCAGTCATACTACGCAGTAGGCCATCATCTGCTGCAGTGCGCCATACAAAAAGCTTACTGCAGCAATACGGCATACTGCTTTGTCCCAAAGCCACCTTTATTTGAATCGAGGAAGCCAACGGATTAGTAAAAATATAACACTACTTATTTGTATAGCACGGAGAAACTTTTTACAGCTGCTGCACAGCCTCTGCGACCGTTTGCCTCTAAGCATCAAGTAATTAACATAACTGATGATCATCAGTTAAAGCATTTTCCTTACCAAAACTGATATATCACCTTCTTGTAAAGGACCCAACATCAAAATAGTGTTTGAATCAATTTAAAAAACAAAATGAATGCATTTTTATGGGAGGGTAAAGCAGATAAAATCAATAGAAAAACAATCATAATTCAAGATTATGAAATGGGGGTCTTAAAATAATCAATTTGGATTCGTTTGTCAATTCCATTAAAGCGGGATAAAAGAATAAATGATCCAGAAAATCATGAAATGGCGATTGTAAGGGCATTTTTCATGAAGAAACTAATCAAATATGGTGGGAGTATTTTATTTGATAGCAATTTAGAAATTAAAGATGCAAACCAAATAATCACAAGATCCACATTTTTTTCTGTATAATAAACTCTTGGTCAGAAATAAAGGCGTATTAAATGTATTGAACAACTGTATAGCCACAGACGGGCACTTTTCTACATTTGCACATATAAAAACGTTATACATCATCCACAATTCTGTATTCTGAAAACTATTATACAAGTCTTCAAATTATTCCAAATAGATTGAAACAAGGCATAAACAAAGAAGACAGAACACATAATGATAGGAAAACTTAGGGAAATCACTTTATTGCAACAGCTAAGAAAACTAAAAGTAATTATGCAACAAACAAGTTGAACTCATAAAGACAAAATTACCAATTAAACCTCACATCAAATGGGAAGAGCATATATCAAGCATAAACTGGAAACGGATGCATATCTCACCTTTCAAAAGTCAAATCGATACAAAACTTAGATCTTTTCATTATACATATTTAATGAGAACTATATCTAAAAATAAGTTTCTCTTTAAATGTAAAATAAGTAGCACATGTCTCTGTGATATTTGCAATATGTATGTTGAAACAATTGAACATCTCTACTAGATATTTTTTTACTGAATTACATAATTGTTTAAAAAACAAAATGTACCTGTCTCTGACGAGCTCCATTGGTATTAATTCTTCAAGATGAAGAGTATTCATGCATTTTAAACTGTGTTTTAATAATCGAAAAATATTTCATTTATAAACATACATATGCAAAACATTTTTTTGATACTTACCAAAATCCGAAACTGCCTTATCAACTGTTAATTGTTGTTTTTATTTTCTTAAATTTTAAACATTAATTTATTATCTTTTGACAATTAAATACAGTATTAAATTAAACAATACGTTTTAAAATAAATTATACAATTCAATATGTACAGCTTATACATGTTATACATGCAGACTCCAATACCATAAATCCCATTTTAAAGTAATATGTATATTGAAATAAGTTGAAATATTTTAATATAAACACACATATATATATACAGTTACGCACTATACAACCCTCGACGTGAAATCGTGTTAGAGATTCGCGTGGAACGAGCCTTTGAGTTTATTGTGTACTTTTCGGGGATTGTCAAATGTTATGGTCTCGACAAATGTGCAGCCAGACCGTGACTCGAACCTGTAACAACACTCTACCACTGAGCAAATCAGCTGGACAATGCTACATCAATCTACCTGTTACAAATCTATGAACCGTGACATTGATAACCTTTGATTTTGCATAATTTATACTATTCACATTCTTTGTATGCTATGGTTTTATTCGAACTTTCCAAGTCGGTAACCCTGTCTTCACCACCCTTTCTGTTGTGTTTTGTCTTTTTTCATGGTATAATTAAATATTGCTCTTTGTTTGTATTACAGTGCGGACCTACGATGCCATTGCGTTTGGACACTGTGGTTTCTATAGGACCATATATCTCATTTGTTTAAATCCAAACAGGCAATCACCATTCGAAAACTGCTGTACACGTTAACTTAACCAATGTATTTAATGATAAATAGAACTGAATTATGGATGAATGTATGTTCATACATCATAACTTAAAAGTAAGCTTCTAACTTGTTATAATACATAATTTACAATTGATCATTTCTATATATTGACTTCCTAGCAGTGTACACAACAACTGTTATCAAGCTATTATTCAATATGTCATCGATCGTTTCGTTTTCTTTTCTTCAAATACTCTAATTCGAGATTGTCTGTCCTCGCCGGACAGCTCTCGTCTTCTTCTGAATGTTCTTTTTCGATACACGCTTAATCTGACTTCCCACCTCCTCTTTCTTTTTGAACGTGTGAGTCCAAAACCTTATTAATCTCGGTAAATCACACAGGACAATAACGGTGGCGACGGCTGCAAGAACGAATATTCCACACTGTCCGATAGTCATAGCAGATCGACGACCGTCCCAGATACTTCTACGTTCGCGTCGTGCTCGCCCCGTTTTCTTGGCATCTATCGTCATTTCTTCAATCATTTTGACCAACACAGGGTCATTCAGAATGTCGCTTATATTAGCCGCTCTGCTACAAATGCTTTGTCTCGCTTCAGAGCAGTTACCAATACGAATACTGTTCCCGTCTGTTTTATTCACCATTAGTAAAACACACATTGGTCGCCGGACTACATCTGAAAAAGAAGTTTTGTACAATAATGATACTACGCGTTTGTGTAAGAGACTGGGTAAATCTGTATTTTGACATATAAGCATTTCTTACCACATTTTTCTTATCAACCCCACGCAACATATATTGTTACCTTGTAGAGCACAGGTGTTGGGTATGTCAATATGCTGGAATTGTTTAGTCAAAGACAACAGGGAAGCGTCTTAATTCAGTAACTTCATCCGCCTTACAATGACTATTATATAAAGGGCCGTATATGCTTTCTCTCACCCAGAATAATATGCCGTGTGTCCGAATGGGATATAATATAGTTAATTTGTAAACGACACTCTTTAACTCCGAAAGTAAGCGTGACTTCCATAACAAACATGATCCTTGTAAAAGTAATAGATTACACATACTTCCAACCCAGTATGATGTTTCGCTTTCCAGACTAAGCGTGTTAGACAGGTTAAGATACTGTCTTGCATTTGTAAACGATGTCAGTGATGCGTCTAAACCCTTGCAGTAGGCCCCCGCCTTGGTGTAGTTCATGATGTTGGTATTCACGAGGAATTCACGGCGATATGTTGCTATCCATTCTGGAAATACATAAAAAAATACGCTTGTGGATGTTGTCATTCAATCAGATATGTTTAGTCCAATCTGACAATATATTCATAATTATAAACAAGTTCGTGGTAATACCAACGAGAATTCACGGTGTTAAACTGCTTTTTATCCTGGTAAAACATAAATATATACATGTGCGTGTTGTATTCATGAGAATTCACGGTGGAATATTGGGCTTCATCCTAACATTCAAGTTCAGACCGCAAGGCATTTTTTCAGCATCTACATTATTCCAAGACTACACTGACGTTGTCGGCGCATTCTGCTGGATGGAATCAGCTATGGTATATCCCATTAGATGTTAATCACTACCTATAATTGAATAACATTGCTGTTTAATGACTCATCAACACAATTATATGTAATGGTTTGTTTTGAGCTGCCCCAGAAAGAAAGGAAGGATACATAGGCATCCTGGAACCATCGTATTACCATTGAATATATATTTCTATGGCTCTTTAACGTGATAGGCGGATAGAACCCCGATACTGCGAACCGATCGGTTTATGTCCTTATTCGACGAACAAGCTAGGGAATGAATTTTACCATCTAAAGACACATCAAAGACATAGGGTGCTTGTGGATGTTATATGTTTTGTGATGCTTATAGGCCAGACTTAGTCTACCGTTCTTGGATTACAGTGACAAGCAAGAACACCTTTGTTTGATAACCATCAGAAACAACAAATGAATTTTACAGGAAAATGATAACACCGGATTGACCTACAGGTTTAATGTGGATATGTGTCTGATTGTTTTTAAAATTCAAATTATCTGTAATCGATTTTGGGATCTAACCTTATACAGAAATAACTCTACTACTTTATGCCCAACGATGGATTAAGAAAAATCCAACCGACTCTGCCTGATTCTAACCATCTCTTGCCGAGAGCGTCGTCATTAATAGAAATGCTCTCCGGTACTAATCTATGAAACCGCTCGATGACATGCATCCGAGCAAAACATCTAGGGTAAAGACCCCGCTAAAACACCAATGAAGTCACGGCGAGTAGTTGATGTCCGCCCTATCAAAACAACTAATGCACATGTACATTTGTCTTTTACGAGCGAAATATTCACTGCGATGTGTAGGTATTCACTCCAACCGGAACATACATACAAATGTGATACACATATGCATCATGGAAATGTGTTGGTTTTCATCGGAACAATACAAACAATAACATACATTTGTGTAATGTGTTGTCTGCCTTTTTATTTCCTTAGATATTGCTGTCAATTATATATACATCCGCTATATGGTTCGCGTTGTACGGCCTATGTCTCTCTTGAGTGGATATATCCAGTGAGTAGATGTTTGTGTCTGCCAGAATTGTGTCTTCTTTACGATTTATGTCAACATCTTGGTTACTCCACAGTGCAAAACAACATTTGCAAAGTAATTTGATAAACGGAATCTTCAAATCTCGACTAAAATGGTGTTGTAATAAATGACTATGTTAGTAATTATAAACACATTAAAGCCTACTTCTGTATTTGAATTATTTACTGATTACTTATTTACCTACCATTTTGAGTAAGTTTTGCATTCGTAACTTCTGCGTTCGATGAACTGCGTGGTGTAGCTAGTGTCTTATTCGTGTCATTCTGATTTTCTGTTGAGGTTGTCGAACCTGTATTTGCATTTGTAAATGATACATCGGTCGAATCCGTTTGCCGCTCTGTTGATTCCGCTGAACTCGAGTATGTAACTGATGAGTTTGTCGCACCAGTTTGCGTATCTGCGGAGTTCGTCGCACTCGTTTTCATATCTCCTGAGATTGTCACACCCGTTCGCAAATCTGGTGAGTAATCCCCACCCGTTCGCATATTTGCAGAGTTTGTCGAATTCGTTAGTGTTTCTTCATAGGCTGTTGATGTCGGCATGTTTGTTTCCATTGAAGATGCCCCTGAAAGAAAACTATAACAGTTTGAATTTTAGTATCACTCCGGATTACTTACAGATTGTTCAACAAGTGATAACACTAATTAAGAAGGCAACATGTAAAGATAGAAACTGCTTACAAAATTCGAACAACTCACGGCACAAAATGAGTTATTTTGCCTTTTATTTATCTTTAAAGTTGTTAGATTTTTATATCTACCCTTGTTAATGACTTAAAATAGTACTCTTCGTGAATTAGGAGTAAGAATTCACAATATGGCTTTAAACTGTTCAAATGGAGGATACTGGCTAATAAAATGGAAACACCAACTATGTAGCGAACGCGGATGTATCCACAAGGAGAAACACTGCATGTGTGACCCTCATTTCAGGTATTTTTATGGAAAAGGCTAAATACTTATCGTAACGCTGGTGGGTGGGGTAATGTTTACTTTAATAAAAATCTCGATGCCTTAATCTATATCTGCTCCAGGATGCAACGTTATGCAAACTGTGTATCGCAATTAGTTTTAAAAGATAACTACGGGTGTTTTAAACATATATTTTACCTTAAAATTCGTAGAAAATCGTAAAACTTTTTTGTCTTTAATATTATTCTATACTGAACCAGTTTCTTTGTTCTTTTTTATGGTCAGGGAAATCAGAGGATATAAACATACTTTGTAGGCCTATTGTTAACCCTTGTGTTTGTTATGTCTATCATGCTTTTTATTCATCTTTAAATCTGTGTGTGTTTGCGACTGACTGTCGTCCTTGAATGCTACTTTTCGATCCTGTTCGATTTTTATATCTACTTTTGCTCGGTCCCATGATTCACGAATTGTTCTAACACACACATCTATTTTAAATGATCAGTTATTCATAATATGAAATTCGTAAAGGATTAACACAGAAAACCACACACTTCAAATAGTGTTTTATGACATAAACAGATAAAATGTAAAATACATATATACGTTTGAGCATTTTTTTCAAACGGCTGAGTAATGCACAAGTATGAAGTGTGATCGAAACGGAAAAGGATGAAGCTAAATTTCGTTTTCTTATTTTTGATTGCACTAGGAAATGATTTTTCATGATAAAACAGTTTAAAACACTATATATAGCTCAAAAACATTGATGCCAGCGGTAAAATGTGACGTTGCTCAATAATCTTATATATATCAGTTATATAGTATTGATATAAAATTTGAACAGGAAAAGCAGCATTTAAGGACGACAGTCAACCACAAACACACACAGAAACAAAGAACAAATGTAAAGATGAATAAAAGGCCAAATAAGACATCACAAACACAAAAGGTTGACAATAGGGCTACCGCCTTGGAACGGTCAGTGGCAAAAAAGGCTCCTGGGGGTTTAAACCTGGTTCTAGGGTGCACCAAACCTCACACTTACCCTACTGTCATCCCAATATAACGGGACAGTGTAAATTCAACACACGCAAAAGGACAAACATGAATGACAATGTCAATAAAAAAAAGCATATGACGTCACAAACACAAACGGGTTGACAATAGGGCTACCCCCTTGGAACGGTCAGTGGCCAAAAAGGGGCCACCGGGGGTTTAAACCAGGTTCTAGGATCACCAAACCTCACACTTACCCTACCGCCAACCCAATAAAGACAGTGTAAATAAAGAAATCCCCGCCATGAACTATTAAGGTTGTATGTAACGAGCCTAATGTCGATGTTTTTTGTATATTTTGAAAAGCTGTAATAACTACACAGTAAAATAAGTTGTAACCAACGCCAGCATTTAATGTAAATTTGTAGGACCCATATATCTTATTTTATATCGCATACGTACAGTTCTTAACTTTAAGGAAGATATTGTTTCACAGTCTTTAACTTTAAAAACGTTTAAATATTAGCGCTTCATAAAATGCATAGAAAATGAGCTTATGTTCCGCTTGGCGTTATGCGTCTACCCAACGCATTTGAGCACGTCATACAGAAACGTAGAGAAAACGACTTCATTTAGTAGACTTACTTTGAATATAACATATAAAGGTTTTATTTCTTTTAAAAACAAATAAACGTTATATGAAAGTTAGAAATACGCAAAGAAGCTTGTCTTTACAGAAAAGCAAAGGAAGTATCAAAACAAAAACAAATGCCTTCAACTGTATCTATGTATTTAATCTCAGATAGTATATACTAACGGTACTTGAGCTCTAGCACAGCGGAGATACTATCAAAACTTGATAAAAAAAACTTCTTTGTTATTATAAGGATATTGCATATGATTTTATATATATACGCGCGTTTCGAAGAAAAATCGGATATACTGTCTATACGGTCCTTTCTTCTTCCAGGTAACTTGTTTTTTTTTAATATTCGTTTATCTAACAGATGTCCGTATGTATTACTCTGACGTTTGTGATATTTGCTATGAAGTACCTTTGCAGGCGGCGTGATGGCAACTGTAGCTATTTGTTACATTTGCTTGCTTCTTGCAGACACTCAGACACATGATGGTACAAATGCTACTAATGTTGGGGCCATCTTCTTGTGACCAAGGAGCACGATCGCAGGTTCCTATTAAAAGAAAATGAAAATACACTGATTAATATAATAATATAATAGACAAATATGAACGACAAACGTTTGATTCCAACTCAAGTTGCAGATGGTTTTAGACAGACCATACACAAATAAATACCCGTTAGGTAGGTTTGAGTAGTAAGAGCGACTGTATACCATTTCTTCTCCTGATTTGTATTATTGTGTGTTTCAATATTATTAATCAGAGGGAGTGTATTTAGACCTCAGAAGCCAACATTTTAGATGTGTGTATGAATGATATTTAAACATATCTGTCCTATCATTTCAATTTGAAAAAAAACGGATCAATTGCACCAAATATAGTTGTCGATATGATGTGCTTAGTTACATTATTTACCGTGTTTATAATTTCGTCCCATGAGAGTTTTTAAAATATTCCATAGTATTTTAAGCTTATTTTATGGTTTATTATTGATAGATTACTTTTAGACATTGGTTCATTTAAAAGCGCAAATGTAACTGCCAAGTTATTTGATAATGGTTACTAGAGTTTTTATTATGTTATTTGAAAGAGTATACATGGAAAATACATCCATGGACGTACACTTGATCTTATTTAGAAAAGATAACACAAATTGAGGGTCCGTGTTGGTGGCAGAAGAACTGTAAAACGTCACAATACAATATGTTAAACCAGTTAGTTGTATACAGACACTCTGAATGTTGGCTACTGAAATTGTAAATACATTTTAAAGAGACATAACTCCAGAATTGAACTAGAAAACCAATCAAAAAGATTTAAAATTAATGTTGAGAATCAGTTATACATGATAAGTACACTTTTAGCCACATATCCGACACCAAAGTGTTTTTTGTTAATATGCTGTATAGAGTTCCGAAGAAGTTTGTTTTACTCCTGAAAACTACGATACCAACGCCGTATTTCTATCAATAGACATTTTGTTTTTATTGTATTGTATATTCCTCCACTGCTCTGAGAACCGTCACTAGACGTAGATTTTTTTTATCGTCATAGCCTCCGCCAAATATTTTAGAAATACAAAAATGCAATATAACTTGCTTGAAGTTCATTTTAAGTTGTTTTATCACTTGACATAGTTTTTGTGAGTGTAATAAAGCCTTGACGTATTTATTATAATATGGTAGTGTATATATACAGATGCAAATCGAATCACTGTGTTTTTATACAGTAAAACATTTACCCACAATTATATGCATGGTATATCATACAATACGTTCAGACACCTTAAATATTTATCATTATTTGAAATCTTACTTTATAACATGCATGTTAGTAACGTTAAATTTGGGTAAGGTGTCCCATTATTTGTAGGGCGAACGCGTTACAGACGCTGTATAGTAAACAACCAAACGACTTCATGATTTCTCTTAGAAATTGCCGCCGTATACAAGGTAAATTAACAAAATTAAAGTGAAACTATCACGTCGTATATGTGTTTTTGATAAATAGATGCCTACATTCGTGACTGTGTATTATAGACTTTAATAAACATATTGGATAAAAAGCGGGATACTCAGTAGAGCCTCGTGTCCTATCATTTTATCTAACTCGTTTATTAAAATCAATAATACACAGTCACTCATGTAAGACCCTCTGTATAATTAAAACCAATTGTTTCCATGTAATGATGTATAATTTCGTCAAACGACGATTCTCTAAGAAGTGGAGCACTACACAAGAATAAAAAATAAATAAATAAAAGCGTGACGGTAAATATTCATGCGTAACACGTAGTACGTGTTATTCTACCATATTTGTTTTTAACATTATTAAAACGCATTTTGGTTTCGGACTGGACATCAGTGAATGTGTGTCAATTTTAGAGGACTTTTCTTAAAACTCTTACTGAATTGCTTATATTTGATACCACAGTTTTAAACATACCGTTTTTGTTTGTATCGATCCAATAACAATTTGTCGGTGAAAGTTGTAGTCTGTCTCGAAATTCGTGTAAAGCATGTGGTTTGCCGACGTCTAGAAAGACTAGGTCTGCTGACACGTTTTGACACGCAATACCTGCTTCGTCGTACAATATCTTTTTCTGTTCGACACAGTAGCTCCTACTATTGAAATGTTTCCATCCACTACTACAGCAACCGCCATATACTGAAGGTTTTATTTGAAAATAATTACGCTTGCAACATCTCATACTGGGCAAAATAAAAGTACACACTTGCATTTCCCTTATTTTCTGGACAACAAACCAGGAAATAATTAATAATTTGTGGGTAATAATGAGATCACCGCCACCAAACAAAGAATAAGTTGTACAGTTTAGTAAACAATAATTAGTATACGTATTTTGCTTAAAGAGGCATGTTTGGTCTGAAACATCAACTCTCTGAAAAATACAATGCACAGTTTATTCAGTACTTGTTTCATTTATAACACATTAACTTTTCGTGGAACGGCTCTAATTAAACTCGTCTTACATGGTTTGAACTACACTCAAAATCGTCAATACTGGTTATAAAACGTCGATGGTTCGATTATAGGGAAATTCTCCATTTGATATAAGCTTGCTTGTTTATTCACTCACTCACACTGTGAAAAAACATACGCCTATTATCGCGGATGAGATTACCTTATAATCGACCGCATCAGTTAAATACTATCTCTAATGATATCTGTGAAAACTATTAGTCCTTTGAGAAAAATTCATGATAATGTCGTAAACCTTATAAAAAGGTTAAACAAGATGAGAAAAATGGTCCTATATAAATTACAGCACCCAAACGCATTGGCACCGTAGATTCGCACTGTACCACAAAAAAGAGCAAATTAATCAAAACAATAGAAAAAGTGATGAAGACAGGGTTACCGACTTGGAACGGTCAGTAGGCAATATGGTCCACCGGTTAGTAGCTTTAATCGATTTTAAATGTACACAACCTCGCTATTATCCTGTATTCATCTCTCAAATTGACAAGACAGTGTAAATTAAAGTGAATTCCATCAAATATGTCAAACGGAAATCTCTAACAATAAAGTCCACATTCAGAGAAATTAGGAAACGATACACGCATATGTTATTGTAAAGATATATATATATATAAAAC